>JAVQJL010083855.1:0-57140 GCA_036024295.1 Nannoperca obscura
TGTCTTGACTCTATTTTCTATTCATTTCACAACGTATGGTGGTGAATAAGTGTGACTTTTCATGGAAAACACAAAATTGTTTGGGTGACCCCAAACTTTTGAACGGTAGTGTACTTTGTTACTAAAAAAGCCTTGAATTACATTCAGTCACTTCAGCCAATATCTCCAAATATGAAGGCTGGAACATATTTAATGCAAACCAGGGTGTTTACCTTTAGGTGTTACTGCCTGTTGTTGGAAACAAGCATTAATGTAAGTCACTGGTACCTGAGCAGAAAAGACAAACACTGTTGAAGCAGCTTAATTAGGCTGCGACAAGGCTATTCGTGTTCAGGTTTGGCAGAGGGACGACAACGCTCTAACTCAGTGCTTTGCACACAAGTGGCCAGCAGAGGACGCTGTATTATCTGTAGCGTGCAAATCAAACTCTAAGCCAGCACCTGAAGTGTGTAACGTGTGTTTACATACAGACAAAAAATTAAATATGGTCCTTTTGTCCAAATCAATTTAACTGAAATAAAAAATATGACACACGACAGCAGTGAGTTTATTTCAAACTAAATATAAAACCTGTACAACAACATTTGTACAGGTTAAGACTGGGAATTTAGATTGTGTTTGATACTCCAAACTTTGCAGCAGTGACGCATTAATGCATGCAGCCATATGGTTCCACTGTACGCTATATGTTGGTTATTACATGTGTCTATCATGTACAATATTGTATAGCAGGACAGCGGGTGCTATTTGCTAGACAAGACTGTCATCTAGTGGTGCTGTCTGTTACACACACAGCCGCCTGAATATAAAGGGGGGGGGGGGGGTCAACATCTTCCACATAAGCAGCCTAAAGAGTAATATGAGCTGTTGATTTTTGCTGCCGCACAGCTGCACGCTTTATGCTCACCTTGTACAGGCCTGTCTGTTTCTACCGCTCAGCCAATCAGCGTTAAACATTTAATTGGAACTAAGCAACAGCAGTTAGAGAAGCTGCTTGGTGCTGACACTGGATGACCTGCAGATGGCGCCGCTGCTCTTTGGAAATGATTAGCTTTCTCTGGAGTCGGTGAAACCCTGAGCAGATGGAAAAAGTGTTAACAGAGATTTAACCCACTGGGTCATCTGTATGCCGGTAGAAACAGCCATGGCGTCCATTCGTACATCTGCATTAACAGAACGATGTTGTTAAGATTTTATTGGGGGTTAAATTCATACTGGACTCGTAGGATCCCCCCCCAAAAAAATGTTAAGCTCGGTTTCTTCTCCACCATAACCCTGCGCGATCTGACAGGTTCCTCATGATACACAGGTATGCAGGTTTTCACATTTTAGAATAGTTTTTAATGTTAACATTAATTAAACTTTCGTTTCAAACGAAAAACCGGCCTAATTTTGAATTTCTTCACCAGTCGAGCTCAAACTTTACACCTTTTTTCTTTACGTGCTTTTACGGGATTCTCATTACGCTTCAGGTAGCTGTTGTATTTATTTGATTTGTACAATCTTCATACGTGGGCTAGTTTATCTCATTTGATAAAGTGTAATCAGTAGTTGGAATCTGTAATACTGCGGTATCGGGCTTGTTCTTAAGAGGAAGAAGAAGGAAGAAACATTGTCTCTCTCTGTCCGTCTGTCCAGCCTTAAAAACACATTTAAAATACATGGATACTTTTATTTTTAAGGTTTTAGTAACAAACTTGATGATGTGAAATGTGCTCAGGCTCGAGTCATCCGCGTGCTTTTGACACCGCGTTAACAAATTAAATATATCAGTAACTTTTATGTTTTTCTGCTTTATTTAGATTCTGTGTTATTTACCTCGCCAAGAACAACCATAAACTCCAGGTGCAGTCAGGCCTTTGTGGGTTGGATCTGCTGTCTGAGGGGATTGCAGTGTTTTGATCAGAAAGTGTCCGGGTGCAGAAACAAGAGTTTTTACCTGCCAGGGGGCCTAAATGTCTCACACACGCGGAAGGATTTCAGTTTATGCATGGAGGTCGTTTCAACACGCCTCGAGTTTTTAATGTACCCTTTACAAGTGAGAATGTGTCACAAGGGGATTCAGTCTCAACACTTAATAATTATACTTTTCCACTTTCTTTAAAATAACATTTATTTCCAGCATATTCATACAATGTGACAGCACAGCTTGTAACATTTGAAGAGGGACTGACTTGATCCAGCACTTTGTCACAAAATATTTGAGCTGACTAACGGATAGGATAAATGAAAAGTCAAATATATCATATCATTTCATATTACCAAATGCAATATATAATACAGGCAGTTGGAAACGAGCTATTTAAAAAACAAAACAAAAACAAAAAACAGGTGAGATAAGTGAAATACTACATAAGGAAAACAAGGGGATGGCATTTACACGTCATTAGTTCAACTTTTACATCAGGAAACAGTGTTAACATCCGTAAGCTACATGTTATAATAACTTAACTTGGCCTCGTTTCATATTCCATGTGAGAGAGAGAAATGCATATTTAAAGTTTGATTTTGAAAATGTATATGCACTTCAGTTTCACCAACCAGCTGAAAACCTTCGATGGGCTTTCAAAAAAAGGCATAACTCATAAATCATTTCTTCGTTATAGGTTACTTTATTTTATTTGAAATCCTGCAGAACTGACACACAAATCAGTGATAAAAGCACGTACATGTAGTTTTAGTCTCGTGCAACTGGGTTTACTTTTTAACTTTTTCGGCTTGCTCGTGATTTATTTTGGGATCTATAAATATCTTTTCAGCTGCACGTTATTTTACTGATGGAATGATCAGGTTCACGCGTGGGGAATGTCATCCAAACGTTTGTAGTCAAACATATAAAATTATTTTTGAAAATGACACGAGTGAGTTTAGGTTCTTTTTTTTTTCTTTTTTTTCTGCCCTCAGACCATTTGGCTACAAGCCAGATAATCCTATTATGTACAGTAGCCTGTAGCCAAAACACATCACAGGTTTTCGCCAGAACATTCAACACTTGTGGCTACAAATACAACGGAGTGTGTCTCTACGGTCAGTCCGCCAGCCTCACTGTTTCTCCGGCGTGTTGTTGACCAAAGGCCCGTACAGGCCGCTGGCATAGCCTTGCTCCTTGTGCAACATTGTCCTGTCCCTTATCAGGTCGCTAAATGCGTAGTCCATCGGGGGTCTGAAGCCCAGAGTGGGCATCAACCCGGTGGTGGAGTAGGGCGTCATGAACGCCAGTCCCCGGCTGTGCGCGGAGTAGGCCAGCCGCAGCGGGTTCAGTCCCAGGTGGGTGCCCAGAGGATACGTGCCGGGGTCTGCGCCGAAGTGCGGGGCGTTCGGCTGCAGAGGAGAAAACGCAGAGCGGTTACTGAGCGTCATGGCTCCGGGTAACATGGGCCTCGTCGGGGCGGTTGTGGACGCGGACGACGGCGGAGCCTGCTGCGCGCTCTGGAGCATCCTCTCGGCCGTCCACGTCTCGTCCGGCCCGGGCTTGTTGGGGCCCTGAGCGCCGCTGTTGTTGAGGATCTGCTCGATGGCCTGCACCACGTCCTTGCCGCAGCCCTGCAGGACGAGCTCCAGGACGCTGCGCTTGTGGCTGGGGAACACCCGAGTCAGGATGTCGATGGCGTTCATGTGCCGGGAGGCCGCGGAGGACGGGGAGGGCTCCTGTTCGTCCTTGTCGGTCTCGGAGCCGGAATCGGAGCCGAGGGAGCTGACGGAGCCTGGGGTCTCCCCTCCATCTTTTAAAGGCTTGGAGACCGGCGAGCCGACGAAAGACTCGCTGTCTCCGTTCTCCGAACCCGAGCCTCCGTGGCGGCCGTCTGGGGACGAGATGCCCGGGGCAGAGTCACCTTCGGTGGACGCCGGTTTCCCCGCAGTCTGCTGAGCGGTGACGGACAGCTGGCTCTTCGGAAACAGCTCATACTTCTGGATACTTGAATCTGTGGACCAGAACACCACGGTGTGTGAGACGGTGCGATGCGATTACAGGAAGTCATAACAAGTGAATTAGTCAAGAAAGTCAGGAAAATGAAAACTGAACCACACGGGCCTCTGAAGAGGTTTAAACATTAATACCGAACCATCACGTGCAGCTGTCACACTGGGCCAGCCTCAACGTAAAATAGGCTTCCAGATAAATGCACCAAATGTTAATATCAATATGATCAATAAATCACTATGTGTGTGTGTCGCTTAGCAACCGTATTGCTGCAGCCTCACCTGAACAGGCCCATAACAGTTTGAAGGGAATCATTAATAACATTAAGGCCTACATTTACTCGGATGGCCCCTTCTGACTTAACTTCATCTGAAGCCTGGAGGGTTTCGCGCTTCTCTACCTGCTCTAAAAGAACCTCTCAGCCTCTCACCCGAGTTACTCTCGCTGCTCACAGAGCCGTACACCTCGTAGTTTGGCCGCGGGGGGATGATGCCGTTGGCGGCGGCCAGAGCGAGTCCCTCCGCGGTGCCGTAGAGCAGCTGCAGCTCCCGGGCCTCGTTCTCCTCCTGCGCCTGCTGCCGCCGCAGCGCCACTTGCGCCGCCATCACCCGCTGCCGCTCCGCGATCAAGGTGCACTTGGCGCACATACAGTCCTTCCAGCGGCAGTAGCGCTTGTGGCCCTTCAGCGCGGACACCACGCCGTGGTTCCTGCAGCGGGCGCACTTCGGGGTGCGCGGGTACTTGTCCGCGGTGCGCAGGAGGATCTGAGGGCCGCGCAGCAGGTTGCTGGCCATGGACACCGGGATGGAGGCTGCCGCCGCCGCCGCCGCCGCCGCCGCCGCAGCCGCGGCTCCCGGGTGGACTTGAGAGGCAGAGGAGACTGTGGGGAGCTCCGGTCTCAGATCCATGCCCGAGTTCATCGCTGGTGTAGGCTGACTAAACTATAAACAAGAAAGCGGCGTTGTTCTGAACGATCTGTTTGAGTCAAACGGTGTTGAGCCGGTTACATCTGCTCGGTGGCTCTCAACATCTCTGGGCAACAGGTGAAGTCAGCGGTGTCTGTCTACTGACGAGGTTATCGTGCACACACACACAAAACAAAACAAAATCTAGGACTGAAACTCTGAGGGAAAGTGTTCAAGGAGTCTGGCGAAGAAGCAAAAAAAAAATGATGAAGATACTGTCGACTTTAAATCCGGAAAGAACAGGAGCCTGAAGGAGCGATCATTCCTCCCCGGTAGAAAGTGAAAAGTGTCCAGGAGGAGCCGAGGTTGTTACTCGCCGCAGCCTGAGACACTAACTTCCTCCAGAGATTGTCAGTGGATACAGATCCCTCTCTCCCCCTCTCTATTGTTGCTCCTACGTTTTCATTAGACAAATTTGACAACAATGTGGCGTCTGTCATTGGCCAAAGGGGGAAGGAGCAATCTGATTGGCTTGCCTCTTTTTTCAACTGTGTCCACCTGAGTTCTTCTTCCAAATATCAAGTGTTAAGAATCTGAAGGGAGTTCCCGGAAAGCTAAAATCGATGCTGTGTATTTCCAAAAAAGAATTTTTATAGCTTTAAAGCAATAGCCCGTGTTATTCAGTTTATTCAGCTGTATCATATGACGATATGCTGCCAAACAGCACATAAAATATATATATATAATTGCCCCAAATGAAGGAACATTTTCATCTCTTCCAAGAACTTTCTGTATATTTCTCACGAACTGTTCTGTATCATTTGGCGACATGATTCTTGGGGTATTAAGTGTCCATCCATAGATGTGTTTACGCCGCTAATTACAGTCTAGTTTAAGATTTCCCCCAAATAAAGATGATGCGTGACTGTAATCTCATCAGCCTGGAAGGTAAGTAGGCTATGATTTATTTTATTGATTCAAGAAGAGGCTGAATTTGATCTGTCAGGAGAAAGTCTATATTTGTAGAGAGGCACTGACTGCAGAAAGTGAAGCTATCGATGGTGCTAAATGGATAACGTGCACGGTTCACTGGGCTTCAGGAGCGCAGCGTTTAACCCTGGCCAAATTAGAGCTTCGCCTCGTGCTCGCATACATACACCGCATGTAACGAAAGGTATTTGAAATTTTTATTTATATAGTTTAAACATTGGTTTTAAATTTGTCTTACTAACTACACAACCTTACTCTTCGTTTATACTCTATGCTATATCCAAAATATAGGCTATATATAGGAGAGTGATTTGTTTTAGGCTATCATTTTGAAAAAACGCCTAACTTAAATATATTTCGTTGTATGGAGCAATGGATTAAATGAGCATGCAAACCAAAGCTTCCTGTGTCTTTATTTCGTTTATTTAAATGTATTGTGACAACACCTCAAACGAAACGGGTCTATAATAACGATTATTCGCTTCGACACGTTTTCAGTAACATTTTTCGATAATCTTTTAATCAGCGCAGCACGCCGTGCCGCAGGGAAGCAATATGTTTTTAAACGCAAATGTGTTTTTGTGCATGATGCTACATGTTCAGTTATCCAAAATAATTAGAGAAATAAAAGAAACACATTTTAAATCTTTGGATTTTTGTTTTACAAAAATTTTTTTTAATTTACACGCAGACTCCTCGAAATAATAGTTTGTTATTGTTAGTTATTACACAGTTAACATTAGGCTATATATTTATTCTCATTTCAACGTTTATAATTATTAATTCTCAGTTAAACATCTAAGCTACAATATACAGCAATACAACAATTAAAAATTGAAAGTTATTAGTAACTTATTATTATTATTATTGTTATTAATTGTTATTGTTATTACTATTATTATTCGCAAAAATACGAAAGTATAATTAAATAATTGTTAAATTAGTCTCTTGCCGTCTACGGGTAAAACATATTTATTTTAATAATATAATAATAAAAGAAATATACTTTAGTATTTGAGAGATTAGCAGTGTGCGACCGAAGAAAGAAGAAAAGGTCTCTGTCGGTCGGCCCTCCAATTTCTCTCTTTTATTTCTTTTTTTTCATTCGTTCTTTTCGAACTTTAAGAAAAATGACAAAAATGACAGGATTTACAAATAATATCCCGTGTCTCACCATTAAATGCTCTAAAATCAGCGTTTTGCGCTGGGTGACTGACGATAATACTGTAATGCTTCCGGAGATTTAAGGAGACCGCGACTCGCGGAGCTACAAAAGGGCAACGTGCGCAAACCCACCTGCTTCCTCACCTGCTCGGTGGAGGAGGCAACTCGCGCAGCTACTGGAATTCAGATTAAAAAGTTATAGATGGTTATGAAATCAACAATTGTCAGTCCCTTGGAGGACGCTCACAACAGTCTTAGTGAAGAAGAACAACAACTTGAAGCTGATGGAGAGAGACATGGCTGCTCGGCGCGCGGCGGTGAGTGTGCGCGCGGCACTGCCTCTCTCCCCCTCCCGGGCTCATTGTTTACTTTCTGAATCACTGTAAGCAAATGCCATCTGTTTCCCTCGCCGCTGTCATCTGCACCTTAATTACCTAGCCAACAGGCTAATAGAGACGATATTAAAACTACATCTTTTTGACATTCAAAGTAATTATCTGCATGGGCGACGGATGGAAATTGCACGTCGCCGCACTGCGAAGTGATAGTTGCAAACTGGGCAGGGCCGGCGCTCATTGGAGAGATTATATCTGTATACTTTCACCTCAGGATGAATGATATTAAAAAAAAAATAAAAAAATGTAAAAACAGCCCGCACTTCTCATGAAAGTCCGCCTGCTCGGTGTGTTTGAGCCCAGACAACGGAATGGCTGATATCTCAGCTCTTATCATCACTTCCCATCGTTGATAAGAGTGAATTTGAAGTGACAATTACTTTGCATTTGACAAGTGTTTATTTAGCTGGATTTTCCCATGGAGAACTAATACGGCGTCCGATTAAGTTACCGGCTCTGGTGTAACGATCGCTGGTTTCGTCCAAGGCGTGCACACTTTTACCATTTTACTTTGGCTAATCCCAACGGAGAGTTCATTTCTGGAAAAAGAAATATGCATTATGACAGGGATTAAGTTCACTATTCCTCCTGGACCAATTAAAAATGCCCCCCGCGCAATTAAAAGTGACTGTGAGCACTTAGAAAATCCAACATTCTTTTAACCACTTCATTAGGCCTATGCATCAAAAAAAAAAAAACAAAAAAAAAAAAACCCCGTGCGATGCTTTCATTTCTTTCAGGAAGGCTACAGACGAGTGGGTTTTTAACACCCTTTTAAGATCACAACAAAGGCCATGCTTGACCCAACATATGTAGCAGCATGTTTCCGCTGCCCCCGCACCCCGGCGCGGCTTTCTAGCGTCCTCTCCCACTGCCGCTGCCCCGCCTGCAGCACGGCTGGGCCCGGATCCCCTCCCGCGCTCTCCCGCCGCAGCAGCCGGCTCTGTCACGCAGAGGCAGAGGTTAGAGTAGCAGTTAGACAAGGGGCCGCGGAGAAAAGAAACGCGCGGGGTTTTTCGCACAAGTATTTACACGCTTGACGGGCACACCGAGCAGGGCCCGGGCTCTACAGACAAGAGGCTGTTAACCTGCCACTTCACACCAGCTCCACCGCGCCGGGGAAACTGATCAAGCTAAATGCATTCCTTTAAGGGCAGCGTCAGGGGAGCAGTGGAGGGTGGGGACACGTGAAACACATTGTTGGGGGACGTGCAGAACCTGCTTTTTCACGCGGACATACAACAGTAACATAAATGAAAGCTCTGCAAAAACCAGGGTTGATTGATTTTGGGAAACATATTGGGAGATGATGACATCGTGGGGGCCATAACGTGCGGACTATTCTTGTCAAGTAATTACACGTGAGGTCTATAATTGGTGATTACCTACATTTTCACTAATTGTCTAAAATAACTGTATTCAGGATCATTTAAGTATAAGTAATACCAGAGAGTAAAAAAACTCCAGTACAAGGTCCTGTATTCAGAATGTAAGTAAAACCACAAAAATATTACTTCTGTAGTTTACTTTAACTATTAAAAGTAATACGTAAGTACACATTAGGAACAAAAATTGCACCCGTGGGAGAATATTATATGTTTATTATATTACTGGATTGTGAATGCAACAAGCAGAGTGTAAGCATCGTTTTAACGTTGCTTTTGCTTGAGGTGGAGCTCATTATAACTACTTAAAATACTGTTGGCTAGTTTGATCTGTAACAATATATCATGTTTTATAATAAAATATAAAAATCAGCAAAGTAACTACACCTGCCATAAAGGTAGTGCAATAAAAAAAAGAGCATGAAATGGAAATACAAGTAAGTCAAAGCAGCACTCGAGTGCAGTACTTGAGTAAATGACAAGCTGTTAGTTCCACGCTACCACTGGAGAATAAACTCACAGGACCAATGTAGGAGAGTGTGAGCCTGCAGCCCAGCCTGTGCAAAAGTCACACGGACCAACAGCTAAATTTCAGAAGGTCTTGGCTGTGAGGGGCCATGTGCTACAAACACTTGAGCTCAAGAGGCAGAGAGAGGTCTCTCAAGCGTCACTCGTCACCCGCTAGAATAACACTTATTTGTAAATGGGGGATAACCCTGCCATGGCGTATGAATATTTCAAAGATTTGAAGGGTCCCTCTCTGCCAAAGCTGTTGGCCAGCACTCAGGCAATCTCTCTCTCTCTCCCTCTCTCTCTCTCACACACACACACACACCCTCTCTCTCTCATACACACACAGAAAAAAATACCGTTTTCGTGCCCCCGAGGTAGGTTGGCAGGGATTATCTTTGTTTAATGAATGGGCTACAAGTGTTCATCAACACAGCGAGATTATTGGGCTTTCTCGCTCTCCCTTCTGCACGCCCTATAGGGGCATATAACTCCAGTGTGTGTGTGTGTGTGTATGTGTGTGTGTGTGTGTGCGTGAGAGAGAGAGAGAGAGAGAGAGAAGGAGAAAAAAAACAGAGACAGACCTACACACTGCAGCCAATTAAAATGCACTCTCCCCTGCTCTATCCCTCCACATCTGCCTCCTTTTCTCCACCAACGAATGGCGCAGAAAAGAAGGAAGCTCATGAATAGGCGCTCATTGAGATCACAGATGGAGTATGGCTTTCTTTTTGCTAGAAATTTGAGAAACACCATTGTCCCCAATCAAAACTCAATGTGTTCGCCTACAATGGTGCCGGCTTTGAGCTCCGCCGCTTCAATTGGCCTTGTTTTTGAAACTTGAAGTGTTCAGCACAAAGACTTGGCCCTCCTAGATGTCACCACCGCTTCTCTTCAGTGTGTGTGTGTGTGTGTGTGTGTGTCTACGTGCGCTCAGAAAGAAAAAAAAAAACACAATTAATATGAAGCTGTAATTACTCCCCTTCACGCCACTGCACCCATTCAGGACCCCACTGGCCCATTTATTGCTTTATCCCATGCGGCCGATAATCCGAATACCACAGGTTTTTATAGGCCTGTGCATCTGAGGGAAGAGTGACAGAGCAACCGGACAGAGGCCGAGGGCCGCACCGACAACACGTTTATAATCAAGAGATGTTAACAATAATGTTTTAAGAACCATTTGTTTTGTCTTATTGGTTTTAATAAGTCGTTAATAGTTCCGGGCTTTATCAGCGCATTCATATTTAGTAACAGGCCTCACTGGTCACAGCTGGTAGTTTAGTGTAGTTTTGCGTCAACTTTGTAGATTCATTTAACGTAATTCTTTATTAATGCATCCATTTATATGAAATTATAGTCAGGCTAAATATTAACAAAATTGGTATTTGCTATTTTCACATTCAGATGTGAAAAATGAAAACAATAAAACGCATATAGATTATGACTTTGTTACGTTACTACATTAATGAAGCGTAATATTTCCATGACCATTTTTATTAATTAATTTTTGGTAAATTTTTCATATGAAACTTTTGTATTTTTTTTAACAACTCTTTAATGAGACCGTGCGCCACCGTAAAGACGCGGCTTCTCTCCAGTAGCGCCCCCTGGTACAGTCAGCAGTGCTCCCACCGCAGAGGACGGGACTGCTCAGCTGAAACGCCGCTTTGCGTTAAAAGATGCGGTGTAAGAAAACAGGAGCGTTTTGTTATTTTGGAATCACTTTAAGTCCAAACAACAGAATGTGTTCAGGAACACCACTGAACATAATCAATGTATTTTCTTTCCGTTTTTGCTTCAGCATCACAAAGGAACCATGCTTAGTGATTTCCAGATGGGCTTACATGTAAAAGAAATGACTTAATAACAATATTGCCAGGACAACAGCAGCACCCTAAAAAGGTGTCAGCTAGGCCTATCGCCAGATACCAGACATTTTCCATTGCAGACTGAGATTCCTATTTCAAGCAGAAGACCGCTTATGTTGTTTTTTTACAGTGAAAACTGCAAAATCAAACCATAACCACGACAATTTAAGATAACGTTAATCAAAAACTATATGGCAGCCTTTTCTTATGAATTGAAAAATACAAATTCAAAGCATATAAATGCAAATGAAAACTTCATCCCTGCTGGGGGACGTTTGGTGGATTCAGGAGAACGTGGCTGCACGTGGCCAAAGTTAAAAGTAGACTGCAGATGACAGATTGATTGTTTTCTGTATTGAACGAGCAGTAACACTGACAGCAAACGACTAGGCCTGCTGCACGGCCGACCAAAGCTTATAGTACTTCAATAAAGGCTGCAAATATATTAACCCAATAAAACGGTATTGACCTCCAGAGCTCATGTCAGACAACAAAGCTACAAGGTTCTGCTCAAACCGATGAAGGAAGGGGAACAAAAAGTTTTAATAATTACAATAGTAACAAGTAATTAAAACACAAGTTGTTAATTAAAGTTAATTAAAGAAGTTGCTAATTAAAGTTGTTTGAGGCATTTTGCTGTGAATTGTTTCCTGCTAGTTATCTGTTGATTGATATTGCCTGAATATTGTCTCAGTTTCACCAGCACCATGGAGTAAAAGGAATTCAATTTATTGTTTAGCTCTCTTGAAATAAGTGTAAATGTTAAAGCACTGAAAAAGGATCAGGGCCTTCACATTTTAGCCTTTTAAGAATTTGGACCCATTTCAAAGCCATTGGTTACATGGCTGCAAGGAAAACGTGTTTTGTTTTTCCAATATAAAAACCAAAGTCTTTCCATGTCTATTGTGTCATTAACAAACAGTACTGTGAACCGAGAGAGACAGGGAGGGAGAGATGACCCTCCTTTTGTGCCCACCCAAAAAGTTTAAGCTGCATAGATTCTGTTTCTTTGGGCAGGGCCGGCGTCTCTGAGAAAGTAAACTCGGGGTGACCCTCCAGGTTAGGCCAGTCTGGGATACGAGCGGAGGTCCTGTGATTCAGGAAGCCGCCGTGCTCTGAGATCTCAGTGGGTCCCACTTCAAAAGGAGGGAGGAGAGATCACTTGTGGCAGGAATTTTGTTCCCTCGCCAGTGGGCTGCATTCTTGACCCCGGCGGGGCTGGTTAAACATCACGGACGCTTTCCTCTTTTGTGGCCAGAGAATCAAGACAGCAACCTGATGTTGCCACCACTGAATCTGTGGCAGGGGAGCCGGCAGAGTAAGCTCATTACCACACAGACACTTTCTGCTCCCCCTGTGTCAGATGTAAGGGCTGCTGCTTAGAAGGCACTGATTAAGACATCTTGCCAACGTTTGACTAACATGTCAAAAAAAGACACTAGTCTAGACATTGATGAAGGAAAATAAATACAATTATTGCAAGTCAAAGTTTAAAAAAATGTGAACCAATGTCTAAAAGCCATTGTGCACTTAGGCTTCTTCAAAAAAGGGAGAATCTAATCAGTTTTAATCTCATGAATATGTCAAAAGAATTGTCATTTTAAATGAATTATTTACTTAAAAGTGCGACACTACTTCCTTATGAGAAGAGGCCCAGACTTGATTTCACGAGCTCAATCACAAATATTATATTCAGTCTTTGAATTCTAACAGGAAAAAGTACTAATTCACCGAATATGTTGACAAAACCCTGCTACACAGCTGCCATTCTTCTTCTCACACAGTTAAGAACCGGATGACTTTTTCTTCCCGGTGAAACAAAAACAACTGATGACAAGTTTGGTCAGGTACAAGAGAGGAATATCATTATGTCTCATTGACATTTCCGACCCCATCATCATCATCAGCTGCAGCGGTATAAAGGAGCATGCCTGTGCACATTAGGTTCAAAAAGCTGCGTGATAGAAACTGTAATCTCACACTTGAGAGGAGCAGCACTATGTACACTGTTCCCCGAGGAAGACAACGCTCTGACAGATGAGCAGAGATGCACCTGTCTTGTCTCTTGCAGAAACACAGCTCACTAAGCTCCTTGCCCTGCTCTGACCTCGCCCTCGCCCCGAGCTGCACGTGTCTCTGTGGCCAACGCACACGCGACTCCACAGCCCACGCACTCATCTATCTGTACCCTACATCTAAGTAATAAAAATGTTATCCAGACGTTTAACATTTGCCCTTAGAGCTTCAACAAAGTTCAGCGTTTCCCTTGAACTAAACTGGGCTCTGATTCTCATTGGACCAATTCAAGGAACACCCCACGGACTTTCAAGGTCTTTTTTTTTTTATCTCTCTATTTTGCCACGTTATGGAGGACAGACAAGTGACTGATAACTCACATTTGTCAAGTCACGACATCATGGCCAAATCATTTTAAAGTGAAACAGCTCAGCTTGACCTTTTGACATTTAGCACAAGATTTAAACATTGCTTTCTTGACGAAGCATATAAGGATTTGAGTATAAGTTCAGGCAGGAGTCCTCATGAAATCAGGGTTGCAGACTGTTTGCAGAGTTTTCTGTAAGCCAGTGCTCATCGTAGCTGAAAGATCCCCAAGAGATATTTGACCTGTTACCTGTTATGTCTTCTTGATGCCATTGCAGTGAACGCTGCTTAATCTCCTCCATCATTCCTACAGTCAGCCAGAGTCAAGGCCATACCTTGGGCTCTCCAGGTAGATCTCTATAAATGCTGCAACTTTGCCACAATACATGGATTTCATGGACTCAGACAATGCAATTTTTTTTTTTACATTTTTAAAAAAGAAATCTGGTTTTTTTTTCTTGTGATCCTTGATTGAATATTTTCAAAACATTCAAGGCCCTGAATTCAACTTTTAACATCTGTTGAAGGCTCATGGGAAACCTAAATATGACCTATAAATAATGTTTTAAGTTTATATAGCCCAATTTGTTTTAATTTAAATTGACTCTATATCAATAGAATACGAATATTTGTCAAACCTTGTTTCACAATAATGCCTAACCATTAGATGCTAAATCTTTATTAATAAACAGAGAAAAAAAACAGAAAGTCAAGAGAATTGGTCCTGCAGTGTTTCTCTCTCTCTCTCTCTCTCCGTCAGTGCCTTCAGCAACAGCGCTTGTCTGGTCAGACCTGGGGAAGTTTGGCTGGCTGAGCACATTAGCTCGACTCATTCCTTGCGTGAGAAACCCAGACGGCCACAGAGAAACTGACAAACACACACTCACGCTCGAGGGTGCTTGTGTGATATACTCATTGAGTGTATTACACAAGTAGTCTCAGCATAACTTGCATTAGCAGAGGCAACCACATGGTAGAGAATGGCCTTTTAAAACATTTTGAGGCTCCTATTTTCCTAAAAAATAAACACCACAGGATTTGATGGCAGTACTCACAGAGAGATTCAGGAGATAATTGTCTATTTCACCCACAAGGATTAAGCTTAAGCTCGCAGAACTCCCATTTGAAACTAGACTAACTCAAAACAGCTTAAACAGACTTCCACTTGTTTAATCTAAATAAATCTAAAACAGTTCAAAAAAAGATTTAAGCTATTCTGGGACTAAAACGGGTTTTACATTGTTCCCCTAAAGAGACAGAGTTCAGTCATGTAAAGTGTTCTCTGGACTAAAAGAAGTCTATAAACCACTGAACTTTGGCCTGAGTAACAGATTCTAATTGTACAGTGATTTAGGAAAGGCACATTGATTTCACTGTTAAACCTGCTGTTTGTGGAACATTTTAATATCTCTTTTTAAAGACTCTTAACATTGTCTGACATTAACTTTCTTCTGCAATTTGTGTTTGTTTTTGATCGATCACTCCAGCATCACAGCACCAATCAATAATTCCTATCCAGAGGCTTCCTTAAGGTAACTAAAATGATTCACGGCAACAATATTTCATTATATTTAGGGAATCATTTAAGTTAAAAAATGTCTCTGGAATGTCTATTTTTATTTTTGCATTGCCTAAGATTGCTATTTTCTAAAAGAGCACCCAAACACACAATCTTACACATTAGCAACTAAAAGCACCTTTGCTACCTACTTCCCAACAATGTCAGACTATTGCAGTGTAAAAAGTGCACGAGGGTAGACGGGGTCTGCTATGCACTCTGTCCCTGTCGCAACATCACAAGTCTGCGTTTAGCCGGAACCCATCACACTGCATGCTATCACTCTCTCCCCCCATATGTTTAGTGTCAGTGTCCACTGTCAACTATAAAGACAAAGACATTCATAAATATAATCTATTAAACGCAATTTGGTGCATCTCACTGAACCAAAGCTATTCCTGTCCAGCCTCAGTAGTGTTATTTTCCACCCCGAAGTGGTTTGTGACACTCGCTCTGCTGGGGTTCTCAAACTTTGCCTTTAGTTGACAGAGGAGCCGTGCTACAGATGGAGGGCTAAGCCTGCGTGATCTCTCCTCGCTGAAGGCAGGAAATTAGCTGCGATGTGGCTGATATTACCAGGTGGCATGTGAGTGAGAATATTAAAACATTTGTTAAGAGAAGTATGCAAAAGGTCTGCCAGCGGTATAAAAGATGTAAGGATGCATATCGAAACTTTGCTATCTGTAAAAACTGAAACTGGACAAACTGGGCAAGATAGTGTTCAGGTTGTCTTGTTCCTGTCTTGTTCAGGCTGCAATGAAACTGCAAGTTCTATGATGTGTGAGCCTCTCGTTTCTTCACTCACAGCAGCCAGTGTCGCAGAACTGCCTTTGTGATTTACTTCTTTCGACTCAGATTGTGGTTTCTGGTGTCTAACTTGTTTAAAGCAACCAACTCTCAAAGTCTTTGGAGCTGCGATTTGATAGCTATTCAAGAAACCTTTTAAAGATTTGATGATGCTGAAATCAGATGCTCACATTTGTTTAAAGAAAAAACCCTTAACATAAACCAAAAATGTCAAACGCTTTGCTAAAATGTATCCCCTAATACCGTCCAGAGAATTGATGATCTTCCATTGCCCCTAAAATAAGATGTATATGCCCTTTATAACAAATCTTTGCGTAACTTCAATTATGAAGAAAAACAAACAGATTTATGGTCGAGACAAATTGATGTTCATATTCATATATTTTATATAATGTATATCAAACTAAAACTAATACAGCATCAAACTTAAAAAGGATCAAGAAAAAAAAAAAAAAAAGAAAAAAAAAGGAACTGAAAACTGAGCAATCCGTTGGCTTGTGGAGCAGTGGATGTTAAAACCAGGGGGAGCGGAGACTGACGGGGCACTGCAGATGCTGCAAGTGTCCCATCACGTCTCATCCCCGCGGCAGACAGCGGACAGAGGGGTGCAGGGGTGGGAGATGGGGCAGGGAGGGGGCGGAAAGTGGACTTTGGGAAGGTTAAGGGGGTCAATACAGGTGGAGGAGACAGTCGAGACTTCTGCCGGGCAACATCTCTTCTTGCTGTTTATTTTTATTCCATTTTTTTAATAGCATTTTTCTGATTTCAAACACAAAAACCATGTTCTAAAAAAGCAGCCTTGGTGTGTTGAATGTGGAAACAAGGGGAACAAGTCCATGTTTATTTATTTTTTCCTGTGACAAAGATTTGTCTACTCGAGTCTTTCAATGCTGTTACCATACTGTGTTGTGTTTGTGTTGTGACAGAAAACCATGACACAGCAGCTGGGAACGTGAATTTGTCAAGTGTGTGAGAGAAGTTGAGATAGAGAGACAGAGATAGAGAGAGAGAGAGAGAGAGAGAGAGAGAGAGGAGGTTTGGGGGGAGGTGAGTGTTTGGCTGTGTGCTTGTGATACTGCCTTTGCTCCTCTGTGCAACACGTGTACACTAGGCATTCAGGTGCCACGACCAGGCCGAGGGCAGAGAAGCTTACTTGCACTTGTGTGTCACTGGATGTGCATGCCAGTGTGTCTGTGTATGTCTGAAAGGATGGTTTTGTGTGTGTGTGTGTGTGTGTTGTGTGTGTGTGTACTGTAGGCCCCGACTGGTAGGGCCCATGCACGGTGACTAGTGTGTGTCCAGCCAGTTCATCAGTCAGTCAGTCGGCCCTCTCAGCTATCAGAGGGACTGTTCCTATTCTTTAGCCTCCAGGAAGAGCGTCTCCTGCGGAAACAACTTGGCCTCCAGCAGAGTGGACCCCGGTTCCAACTGCGTGATCTGAGAAGAGACAAGGCGGAGGGAAAAAGAGGGAACACATCAGACTACCGCCAATCATATGGTTTAATGTTGGGGCAGCAACTAACAATTCTTTTTATTTTATTTTTCAATTAAACATTTAATCATTTAGTTCATGACAGAAAATAGAGAAAAATGCCAAACTCAATTTCCCAGATCCCACACTTTCATCTTCAAATTGATTGTTTAGTTCAACCAACTGCCCGTAGCTCAATGATATTAAATTTACAACGATATGAAACAGAGAAAAACAGCAAATCCTCACATTTGAGGAGACGAAACCAGTAAATCTGGAACCAGCAAATGTTCAGTATTAAAAATAAATAAATAAATAAATCATCAAATTTGTTGGCATACCGTTTTCTGCCAATGGACTAATCCATCAATTGACGAACTGTTTCAGCGCTACTTAATGTCTTACATTTTTGTACTGTTTTGGCCTTCCATCCACACTAATCTGCCATTTTCCAAAACCGTAAGAGATCTTAACCAAAGTGCTCAGCAAAGTAGAAAGAAACACCAGTCTTAGCAACAATGTTAGACAAAACTTTATGACAGCCTACTACAAAGGACAATGCTAGACACATTTATCTACAATATGTAAACCTCCGTCATTCTACGGTACTGAAATCCTTTGGTGATGGTCTCACCATATATGCCCTGCGATCCAGAGTGGAGAACAGTGTAGCTTCACTGACGAGTTCAATGAATGTGTGTGTGTGTGTGTGTGTGTGTGTGTGTGTTTGTAAGGGAGTGTGTATTATTCTAACATGTTAAAAAAAAATTCTAGGCAGTAATCTGAGCAGCTAGAGCTTTGTTTTCCTAAGAGGACCATCAGGTTTGTTTTCTTAAAAAGGCTCCAAGCCAGAACAAACTGATCAAGGTTACAGGACAGGAGAGAGTGTGTGTGTGTGTGTGTGTGTGTGTGTGTGTTCTAAAAGCTCTTTGGTGTGTGTGTGTGTGTGTGTAAGAGAGAGAGAGTAGCGGGGATTGAGAGAAGAACTTAGTGTGTTTTTGATGGCTAATAATGACTAATTTCAGCTGTGTCAAAGGTCAAACAGGAACGTAGCGAATGGTGCATCTGTGTTCAATACTCTGCACAACAGCTAAGCAGAGCAGTAATGCAGTACCACCCACAACGGAGCTGATCGAGTTAGCTGACATGAAGGGGGTCTGACCTATGTTGTTTAAAACAGGACAATCTGACTCTCTGCGACACCCACCACAACCGTGAGCCTCTTAGCTTATGTGAGCTAATCACTGGAGGGGTTGTGTTACATCAGGCCAATCTAACACCTGGGCTGAATGGGCGAGGTGGTGTGACACCGAGATGTGTCCAGGGCTTATCTGATGACTGCTGCGTCAGCCCCTCTGATTAGGGCTCCTATTCTAACCTTACAGTGGGATAATTAACCAGCTCCCTGTACCTGCTGTAGAAGGTCAGAGGGCAAGCTGGCGCGGTAAAGGTCGACCTCACAACAAGCGGAGTGATAGGTCTGAGGAAGACTCTGGTAAATGTGTGAAATGTGAACTCTGAACATGAACCGCAACTTCACCTGCACTCACTTTATGAGAATATACGACAAGTGTCCTATCAGTCTTATTAGTGACAATCAAGTATTTAAAGAAATGCAAATATATTTTAAAAAAGGACCTCTAACTTAAAAAAGAATTAAAGAAATCTTACCCTTCTGCACTTTGAACAAACTCAAATCTGCATTGTAATAAACACAGAGTCTATGTTAGCTCATGAAAAACTGCTATTTGAGACTGAACGCATTGATACGAGTAAACACTCAAAATAATTAAAACAATCTACACATTTCAACTTGTGTTAACTGCAAAATCTGTAAAACTACAGGGGCTTCAAGGGTGAGAAAGGCAAAAAAAGCAGAAGGCAAGTAAATTAGGGGAAGGTGAGGAGGACATATCAGCATCAGACAACCGATCCATCTCCCATGGGTGTTTGGAAATGTCACACCATGTGCATGTCGGCGGTCTTTGACTCCATGTCTTTCATCTCCTTGTCCTCATTTCAACGCGTCATTTAGACTCTTGACTTTTCAGCAGGGTCCCGGGGAGCACGGTGTGGGCAGGGAGGGGCTGCCACATCAACCTTATGCACCTCACCTAGTCAGCTGCCTCATAGCACAACGGGGTGCAAGATGCCATGAAGAGGGGTAAAATGGTGTGTGTGTGTGTGTGTGTGTGTGTCTTTATGAGTGTGTGTTTGCTGCAAACATATTCCATCCCAACCATGGAGGAAAACGACCAACAGGGCTGCTATGTTTCTTTTACCACCTCAGGAGCAGCGCATCGCAAATGGCTGCCATGCTAATGAACCCGAAAGGCTGTTATGACACCACAGCATCAGGTAGGAGTAAATGAGGCTTTGGGGTGGAGCAGGTGTGTGAGTGTGTGTGTGTGTGTGTGCGCGCGCGCGCGCTCTTTGTGAATTCAGGATGAGAGTTTGTGCTCGTAGTGCACCAGGGAGAGACGACGGGGGGAGAGCAGCATCTGACTCTGAAAAAGAAAGTAGGGAAACAAGATGCCACACTGACACAGGAGACGGGCGCCATCGGTGATTGTTTACATTGTTATCCAATTAACAGACCATAAGCATGGAGGCATCTGTCAACAAACAAATCTGTTGTTTTTCCTCTGCTCTGCCTAAGCCATATTCTCTCCTCCTGTGCCTACACAGCCATGCATACATACATACATACATTCATAAGACAGACACAATCTAGCTCTCTGCTTTGCAGTTTGTTTTTAACCTTGAGTCAATATAATTTTCATCAACCAATTTAGATCAAATCAATCAGTTGAATTAGGGAACCGTCTTGACTATTTTAAAAAGATGAAATTAATTTTAAAAGGCTTTCATCTGGCTAAATAGCATTTGTGGAAAGGAAAAAAAAAGTTTCCCAGTTGTTAATTAAAAATACACAAATCAACAGAATAAAAACTGAATTGAACTCTGAAATCTAAAAGAGGTAATACAATATCTGCAAGCTCAACATTAAAAAGCCTAATTTTAAAACTGGAACCAAATAAAAAAGACAGATGGTGCTTCTCGGCAATCTTTGATATTTTGTCTGTATTTCCCTGAAATATTGTATGACATATAATAATCATCTAATATCAACCCTGTGTATTTGGCATTATCAAACAGCAGATTTTAACGGTTAAAACCACATAATTAGCACTTAATGTGAAGTTTAAAATAAATACCACAATTGTAAGTCACTTGATTCAAATGAATAAAACACACTGATAACAGAGGAGGCGACACTAAGCAACGCTCAGCCTTGAAAGAAAAGAAAGGGAAAATAAACACAGGCCCTCAAGATGTCCGCTTCCAACATAATCAAACGTGCAGCTGAAATAACGCATTTTTAATGAAGCCATTACAGGCCCTACTATGTTAATTAAAACCAAATAACTTGTCTGTTTTAAACTAGTGTTGTCAAGTGTTTATTTGACCAATTACAAAAGCAGTGGGAGATCATTATCTGCTGCCAGGAGCGTTGACAACACGTTGCGCCGGGGCGTGAACAGAAAAGAACAGAGCAGAATACGGTACATCAAAGGGAGAAATGCACCGCACAGACTGGACGGGGGGTAGGACTGAGGGGAGAAACGGGGAATGGGGATGAAAAGAAAAGCAGAGAGCAAGCAAAGTGAGGGAAAATAAAGACAGACCAGTTTATGCTTAAAAAATATATTTAAATGGTGTTTCAAAATATTTTAAAGCTGGTTATAGGGTAAAAAAAAAGAAGAAAATATGGGAGGAGACAAAGGATGGAGAGCAAAAGAGGTAGAGAGGCAGGAAGAGAAGGAACGGAGGGAAAAGGGAGACAGAGGGAGGGAAAGCTGGAAAGAAGAGAAGAAGGAGAGGGCTGGAGGTGAGGAGGGGGACTCAGATCCCTTAGGGTAAAAACTCAGCTTTTAACGCTAAAGATTCCCTCTAGACATGTTTTAAGACATGTGAAAATGCTCAGCTAGGAATAATAATTTGTGTCGGATATTGTTTTTCCACAAAAGAAGTTCAATTACTTCATTACAAATTCTAAAAATGTGCTCCCGAAGTTGAACTACAGGACACAAAATCACAAGTCCGTTCACAAACTCTGCACATACGTCATTCTGCACAGTGAAGCTGAAGTTAAGAATAAGCAAAACACATTTTTGGGAAGGGGGGCAGGGGGGGCTTTAAGAGATCAGGGAGATACTGGCCTGTGTACTTGGCCTATAGAGATGAAGCCATGCCGCTCTAGCTGTGGGTTTGTGTTACGTGGAGAAAACATTATAAGAAAAGTCCTGAGGAAGCAGCTCTGAGTGAAAATACTTTTAAAACAAACCCGCAGCAGTTCTTACTGTCAATACGATTCTTTCAGATAGCAGGACAAAAAAAAAAAAAAAAAAGCACAGCGGTGTAACAGATGTAAAATATATTTCAGTACAACGCTCGGCTTCTTCTGTGCCTGTTTATTTTTACTGCATCTCAGGTTTTGTCTAAGAATTATTGGGGCGAATTCACTGACAGAGCTGAAGGAAGGATTGAGATGAGGTGAAATAAAGTACAGTATCACAGTGAGAAAATCAATACGTCAGTTTGACCAGTGTTTGTGTCTGTGAGCAGCCAGTCAGGAAGAGCCGACTGACGATTATTATACCGACAGTCTAAACATGTTCACCGCTAAATGAAGAAGACCCCAGGCCTTTCAACAGAGGTTTGCGCTCAA
Organism: Nannoperca obscura; assembly: GCA_036024295.1. Taxonomy (NCBI): domain Eukaryota; kingdom Metazoa; phylum Chordata; class Actinopteri; order Centrarchiformes; family Percichthyidae; genus Nannoperca; species Nannoperca obscura. The sequence continues at coordinate 22,093 of JAVQJL010083855.1, forward strand.
CAAGTATCAAAGGAAAAGGAGGAAATTCTTGAATGAAAAGCTGAAAACTGAAACACTAAAAGTCCCCCCACCCCCCGCTTCCATCCTCAAACTCGCTGACAGTCATAGAAATGGAGAAAGGGTTAGTTCCCTGAGCACGGCTAAGCCTAGTACAAATGATGCCAGTGTAAGGCCTGCTGTAGTGCTGAAGAGATAAGCCACTGATACCAAATGCTGAGGAAGAGACTGAGTCCAAAAATTGGAGACTAATAGACACTCTGCAAAGCTACAGGAAATTTGAAAAATCCTGAATCAAAGACATCTGATCTGGCTCTGATGATTTATCCTCTTATTGTCAAACGTTGATTTACAAATGGGAATAAACCTGGGTTACCAGACTCCCTGACTCACAATACAGCCAGTTCTCCTGGTCAATAACGCTGGTGGTTTGAGCCAAAAATACACGACACAACTCCACTTCATTTCCTCAGGTTGGATTGAGGAGATCCGCTGATTCGTGTTACAGCTGAATGAATGGAAATGAAACAAAGCAGGCTGACGAGGAGGGAAATAGCAAATGAAAGAGTGGCACTGCACAAAGCTGCTGAAAACTAGAAACGGGAAAGAAGGTTTCAACAGTTGTGCAGTATTACAAATGCAATAGTGGTCTATCCTCCATCCTCTGATCCTGGCAGAGCAACAGTGAGAGCGTCTGGACGGGATGGAGGCTTTCTATGCTCCCTCTCATTTAATTACAACACAGAGCTGCAGGATTAGACAGGGGCCTGTGTTCACAGCCTCATACTGGCACGACCACTGAGCTGCTTCCCTCCTTTCTTTCCCCAAATCTCTCGCCTTTTTGTTTTCTGGAATTATCTCCATCCTCTTCTTTTTAATATCTTCTCCACTTGTCTTCTTTATCCTTTTCTCTTTCAGACTGTTTCTCTGATTACATTTTTCTTTGTTTAAGCTTTTGTCTTCCCTGTTCTCTTTTTCGACTATTTCTGCAGTCACCATCCTCTTCTCGCTTCTCTACCCCTCTAATCCTCCCATCCTGTTTTTGCCGGAATTTCATCTGCGATGCAGACACATCTTTATCTCTGTCTCAAACACATGTTTACTCTTGATTATAAAAGAGACAACTGTGAATCCTTTAAGTGACAAAGTTGTGAGCGGGGCATGTGTTTGCTTGAAAATATTTGTGCTTGTGTTGAAGTGTGTGATTGTGACGAAATGAAGAGTGTGAGCTGCGCGTTAATGTGTGTGTTAGTTTGAGGTGTTTGTGCCCCAGCGGTCTCTACAGACTTTGATGGCACACTGCCTGGGCAAGCCTACACACACACACACACACACACACACACACACACACACACACACACAACCACTCCTCCACATGCACTGATTTCTTGATTAATGGAAATCCCATTTCTGTTTCCAGCAGCATGGCTAATTAAACTGGTAGTTAAAAGAGTGCTCATTAGCTCACTAGCAGAGAGCGCGGCAACCAAGCCCTCTAATGACTGGTTGTAGCTGGCTGAATGCTGCTGGGCGTCAGCAGAAGAGCCACAGAGAATACTACTGTTAGTGCTGACAACTGTATCCTAGTATACTGTATTCACAATGGACTGATACTAATTAATATTCACTGAATAATACGAGTGCGCAGGTGGATGGATAAACAGTTGGCTTAACTTGTCAACAGGTACGAGTAAACAAAGGCAATGCTGCTGCATGACAAACAATGAAAACAATAATGACAGAAAGCAAGAAAAAAAACTAAACTAAATCATCTATCAGCCACAACAAATTGCCATTAACTGTTGTCCCTGCTGCTCTCCACTCACAGCCGTCGCCTGCGGTTCAGCCAAGGCCCGAACGGAAAAGCCAATTACAGCTGTGGATCTTTCCAGCAGAGATGTTAGCTTCGGCCGAGAGCCCTTCATAACCTGCTGCTACTCTTCTGCAGTAAGGACGAATTTAGCTCTTGTTTGTGTGGGCAGAAAACTGTTATGAAAGACAGCACAAAATGAGATTGGACAACAGGATAATTCAACTCCTGAAAAGTCTTTTCCTCCACACTTGTGAATGTACCCGCCTAGACGTGTTGGTCTTCTAAAACCCTTTGACTGGACACATATATGCAAAAGGGGTTCATTATTTTGTGAACATGTGCTTTCTTTCCCCGCAACAGAGTAAGATATACAACTCACATTTCTACGAGGGAAGGTGGTGAGGAGCTTGAACTCTTCAAAGGGGTATCCCTTGGAGGCCACAAAGTCAAAGAGGACCTGAAGCTTACAGCTGCCCAGGAAACGCCTTTCCAGAAACTCGCCACTTGGTGTGCGGATTCGCAATTTGCTGACTTGCTCTCCTGAATCCTCGTCGGGCTCTGGCGGTAGGGCCTGCTCCAATGACAAGCGGATTGCCTGCAAGAAGGGGTGGAGAAGATCCAGTATTTTGGTTAGTACGGCACAATAAATGTGGAGACGCCTATAAACGTGTCTGGATTTCTATTATGCAAATAGCCCAACTGTTTAAAGGTGGATTTCCTTGCTTGTAATGGACAGAGCTAACAAAGGAATCATGAATTATTTTGTGATCACACTGGACAAGCGTAGATGAAGAAGTTGGAAATACAGGCAGAGAGGTTGACATACAGGTGCTGGTGGGACGCAGCTGTCATTACTGGGGCTGCAATGCTTTTATTTTTCAGACCTATTTGCATTACAAATTAAAAGTTACAAAATTAGTGGGGAATTTATTAAAAAGAGGACAAATACCTTCCTGATTAAAACATCTTCTAATTTAGCTTGTTTATTTGTTTGAACATTTAAAGCACCGTGGTAAAAGGCACACAATCATAAAACTAATTGAATAAGTGCAGGAGAGGAAGGAAGCCAGGAAGATTATACAAAGTCCTCCTGGAATACAAGAAAAAAAATCTGAGATTCAATACAGTGTAACTATAAAATATTAGTCCGGTCTGTTCATGGTAAATTTAAAGCATAGATTTAACAGTAACACTGGCAGCTATAAAGATGACGACACACTATCCAAACAAGTATGAAAGACAAGCCAAGAAGTTGATTGCAGCACTGTTGCTTCACATTAATTAAAGGATCATCTTTTCCTGAGAATGTTATTAAATTAGTTGCCCTGTGTCTCACCCTGTTCCCTAAAGCCTGGTGAAGCTCAAAAGGTTGCCAAGTAGCAAATCAGTATGTAAAAAAAAAAAAGCCAAGGTTATTCTTGGTGCTTCGTGCTTTCTTGGTGTTGATCACTCTGTTAGAGAAATCTGAGATTGTGCCTGTTGAATATCTCAAGTGCTTACCACACTTTGAATTCTTGTGTTGATAAGAGCTGATACCATATTTACAGACCATACATTTGGTAATACTGTCTACACCAGAGAGCGAGAGTGGCTTATCTAGCACAAAAGGCAACCACTGATGACAGTCATCTTCCACAGCAAAGCTAATCAGCTCTCCTGTGCTCCAACAAAAAAAAAAAAAAAAACATGCTTCAGCTGCTCCCTCGAGCCTTCCTCTTCTTTCTGCTGCTGCCCCTCACCTCCTCCTCCCCCAGCTTGTTGTTCCTGTTTGGCCAGCCGGGGAGCATATGCTGTGACAACACGCCCCGGCTTTATTTACACACCATAATGCAATTATATTTCATAAGAGTGTACAACAGTAGCTCATTAGCAGCTTCTGGTGTTGGGTGGGCAGGGTAGCACGCGTGCCGCTCCGCCATCAGCTCCCTAAGGTATAAGAGCTGATGCTGACTGAGTTAAAGGGGCTCCCAGGGACAAACTTACACACACACACACACACACACACACACACACACACACAAATAACACAAAGGAGTGTGGACATACAAATGCAGACAGTCAACCACAGACACAGGCATAAACACCCACACAAGTGAGAGGTAGCGTCCCTAAAGAAACCACAGGACACACGTCTGGTCGAGCCTCGGGCCCAGATCCCCAGGCTGCTCCACACAAATAATCAGAAGCATCTATCCGTCCATTTATCTGCCTACCCGGCTCCGCTCGGCTAACCACAGAAAGCAAACAGATGACGGGGGTGTGTGGGGGGAGAGGTGCATCTGACAGCCACACAACTGTATGCTAAGACCCTCTGAAGGAGGTAAATAGTATTGTCAACCTACACAGGCACATGAGACACATACACACCGCACGCACACCACCCCCTCCTCAATTCACCAGCTCCTACTTTCATCTCACTCTTCTTTGCACAAAGGCACAAAATCACAGAGAAAGCATTCCCACTAGCATTGTCCGCTCTCTGGTGGGAACTGGTGTTTTTGTTGTGTCTGCAGTTTATGTCATACACAGCAGGAAGGTTACTACCTCAAAAGATTCAACTGAAACCTGCAAACAACAAAACAGAAAGATTATATAGAGTTCAAACATAAAAACAGCTTAGATGATAGGATCTTCACCTTCTCAAGCTTGAAGAACTAGAGTGCAACAATACTGTAGTTTTAGGATACGAAAATATTTGTTAATATAACAGTAAAACAACAAATCAACTAAACAAATGTAGGAGACAAATGCCTCCATCAAGTAGAAACTGGGCTATCGCAATATCGTGGCACTCAAATCTATTGATCTTTATTTAAGGATATGAGAAGTCTGTTTATGATATGATGAGTTTATGAAGTGATAACAGAAAACACCACGAGAACAGTTTGGATTAAGAGCTGCATCCGACACCTAAATACTAAAATCCAACTTGTTTACTTGAATAGGACTAATGATCAAAATGTCTCCTTCTTTATCTACTGTAGAAAATGTACTGATTTTAGCTGCTACAGGCAGAAACTTCAGCACGTTTACTTACGTTACTGGTATGTAAACTTTTGGTGGTTTCATGTTTTTCTTCACAAAATGTTTTGTTTTATTTCTAAAAATTCCTCAATCCCAATTTTCTTTCCACTGGTTTGTTTGTCAGTGTATCTGTGGACGTAAGCCCATCAGGACTAGAAGTACCAACAACAAAATGCAGTATCGTATTGAGATAAAACAAAAGGGCACCCATTTTAGACCCTGCCTAACAGTTTAAGAAACTTAAGTTGCCATTGTCCGGGTCCAGCAGCTGTTGTTGGCTCTCTTATTTATGAATATCTAGACTGTAGCACAAGCACAACACTAGGGTGGTAGCACAGGAGACCCCATGGAAACCACTGAGCTTGGGCAGAGAAAATTGATATAGGTATTGATATGGCTATTGTTGTTTAAAATGCACAAGCGTGCACACATGGTTTGGTTAGTGGACTACTGTGATATAATTAAGACGGCCCGGCCCGGGGCTCTTTTGTTGTTGTCTGTTTAACTTAAGTGACAAATCACCTGAGCGGGCCGGGTCACCCAATACCTCTCTGTGTCCTCGGGCTCTCTGCTGTTGAGTAAACAGTAATCAGCGAGGACTACACTGTATTACTATAGACTGTATTACAACATTGGTGCCAGCCTCACAGACAATTATTGTTTTTCCTGCATGCATGTGTCTGCCTCTGTGTGTGTGTGTGTGTGTTTGCCCCCTCTTCACATACAATAATTGCTTTCAAGTGAATATGTGTGTGTTTGCTTAGGTTGCGTGTGTGTGTTTGTGCACAAGCCGGTGTACATGAACTGCCTCAGTCTTTTGTTCACTTGGGTTTCTGTGTGTTATACCAATGTAAAGCAGTTAAAAAGAACATTAACTGTGTGCATGTAAGGTGACATTAACAGGGATGGGCCTCACTGTAATTAGGATATCCCCCTCTTCTGTAATAGCTGTATGCCTGCTCACCCACACTACACATGCTTCACTGACTGGCAGGCTTCACCAAAACCACAAACTAATTGACTCATTATTGTGACGTGAGAGCAAGACGGATATAAAACGACAGCACAATGTCACAATCACAGAGCGCTGGCAAAACATATCACTGTTCCGCCTTGCACTGATAAAAATTGTAATATTAATGTGTGGCTGTTCTTCTCACCTCCTTCTCCTCCTCCTGCTCCTTTCTCATCTGTTCCAGGCGAACTTGCTCGGCCTCTTCTCTCTCCTGGGCTTCTCTCTGAAAATGAAACAAATGAATTTAATTAAATGGGATTTAACAGCAGAATCCAAATCAAAACACCAAGTGACAAAGTAAATGCTGAAGACTGTTAGTATGTTTCCCAGAGAGAGTTTTCAAGTTTCTTTAAATAATTGTAACTCATATTTCTTTGGAGATCAAATAACTTTTTTATCAAACCCTCACATTTGAAAAGCTGGAACAAGTGATTTTTTTATTTGATAAAAGACTTAATTGATGAATCAGTTTATCAAGATAGTTGCAAAATTATTTTCTATCAACTAATCAATGAATCCAGTATCTGTTTCAGCCCTAGGGCCATTGTACTTTATTAATATGCATTTGTGCTCAATAACATTAAATCCTGAAAACAACAGGAGCAACTGTAGTGTAACTAAATGTTTTATTACACAAATTAGTTAAAAAATTACAAAAAATAAATTAATGTGTTGTCTGGTTGAGAAACAATGTAAAATCAAAGGAGTCTTGCTTATGCTTTTTTAGTCAAACCCCAAAATTACATGATCTACATTTACTATCTAGTATACCATAACTAACAGCGTGCAGGGATTGAAGTAGACAATTTATTTTATTTTGAAAATACCTTTTTACGGTCAGCCTCTAAAGACAGGCGGTAGGCCTCGTCCTGTTCTCTCTTCACTGTCTCTCTTGCCTCGCGCTCGTCCTGGGTGGAGAGAGGGAGAAAGAAAGTGGGGCCCATTAACTAACAACATAATAAAGGACACACAAGGACAAAACATCTAAGCTGAGATGCCGGGTGTGGGAGCCAGAAAAAAACAAGCAAAAGAAAATGCAGCATGTCAAGCGTGGTAACGTACAAACACCAGGTATGAAAGAGTAGCACCAGAGGGGAATTCATTGTGACCGGGCTGTCATTTACCAGACCCTGAGCCTCTTTTATGTTTCCTCATCTCAGTTTCACCGTCCCTTTCTCTTTCATTCACTCTGCCTCTCTCTTCCTGTTTGTACAGAGGGAAGGGGACAGGCGGCCCTTCTCTTTCTACCTGCTGTGGCTACAAAGTGTTTTATAAAGACTGGGACCAAATACGAGTGTCCATTGTGTTAACAGTGCACAGCCATTAGTTTTCTATTTTCTGAAGGCCCATGCTGTGTGCCAGCCCGGATATGGCGAAGTAAGCTTATTGTGATGATCAGAGGGCTACTGTGCAGCTAAGCAGCGGTTAAGCAAAAGCACAGTGTGTTGTTGTATTCAATCAGAAAATGCAAAGGATACATTTGTGCTTTTGGCCCGCATAATGGATGAACATTGAAAGGAAACTGTAAAAGAATGGTAGAGAGGGACAAAAGCATCAAAAGTGGCTGCCTTCAATAGACTGGCCATGAGTCACGCAAACAAGTCGCTCAGTGGCTCATGTTTGATACTCATTTTTTGTTGTAATACGTTTTTGAATACATCATCTGCTTTGAATGAACTAATGTGCATGAGAGGAATGATGTGAAATGTTAACACAATGTGATTTTAAAGTCTTTGGAGGAAAAAATAAACAGGTTTTCCACATCTATATCTTGGCTACTCATCAAGTTGGCTAGACAGGCGCTGTCTCATAGTGGGGCTAATAAAGTCTATTTTAGTAGTCAGAAATGCCAGCTGTCACACATTTAATGTTTGCTTACATAACAAATAAAGCAAAGTGTTACAAAAATCTGTTTTTAATTTTAGCTCAGAGCTAATTAATTGGGGCAAATTTATATTTATTTATTTGTCTTTGGGCAGCACTGTGGCTCTATCCCTCACTGTCACTTCACAGCAAGAAGGTCCAGAATTAAATCTCAGCTCTGGTACGTCCTGTGAACCTTGCACACACTCTCCTGATGTTGGGTTATGTTTCTCCTGGGTGCTTCAGTTTCCTCTTAAAGATATGCATGTTTGGTGCCCTTGACCAAAACTGAGCATTGGTTAGTTTTGGCTGCTCTTCACATGAAGTGTTATGTGAAAATGGCCCGTGATGCTGACATATGCAGACCGCAAAATATGCAGTGAGTAGTCAGTCGGTTACTAACTACTAAGCTAAAACACAGACAACCATAGGAATGACTGGCGAGTCAGTAAGGTTTGGTTGAAGGCACAATGTGGCTGTCCAGCTGCTCCATTTCCAGACAGACACAAAAGTCACTGTCAGAGTGGAATGTCTGGGTTGGGTGGATGTCTGTGTTCATGTCTGAGTTTGGGAAAAAAAGGATAAAAAGGGAAAGAAGAAAGAGGGATTGGTAGCTAGGGAGAGAGGGAAATTCACCAACAGCGAAGAGCCGCTACAGTGAAGATTGGATTAGTCCAGTGTCAAGGTTGACTTGACCATGGAGATGGGCCAGATAATGGATATACTAAAATTCTGTGGTTATTGGTGCTAATCATGAAATCTCATCACTGCAACATTATGCTTTCATCACCGTTTATACTCTTTACGCTGTCTTATTCTCATTTTCAGAAGCGATTTCCTTCTGGCAGGCCACGCCTGGGTAGTTACCACACTTTAATACTGTTTCAGAACAGCTTTATTACACTCTTATCTCATAGCAACTCTGATTTCTTAGTGCTCTGACAGATCCCAAGTCAGTTGTTGGAATGATAATTAAGGAAGTGATGAATGAATAAAGTAGTAATACAATTCTGTTATTTTGTGCAGATGGCATGAAAAAGAAAGACAAAAAACACTAATATTGAAAACATTCAGATGATGCTGAGCCTTAACTGTGACCCTACAGTACACTTCATGATTCAAAGTCCGATCTGACACATGTACATACTCTGAACATCTTAAGAGTGACAAATCCAAAACGAAGCCACATCATTGTTGCAATAATAACAACGACACAAAGGGAATAGCTGTCACTCAATACTCATCAACCCACCCGAGGAAGTCTGACCCTCAGGCTGTGTGTGTGACAAGAGTCATTCCTTAAGCATGGTTCCCATAACTGCAAATGCTATGACTATCACATTAGCATTGTTAGAGAGGCTGTTTGGTTGACTGAATGTTCAACTGTTTAATTTCTAATATGGTATGACATCTGTCATCTATAGATACAGTAGTCAAACTAGAATTACCACCCTGCGGTTGTATGTCTTAGCCAACCAGTCAAGTTGCAGTTTACATCCATGTCTGTCTAGACTCATGTATGAAGTGAATACATGGAGGGAACTGAATAGACATATGGTACAATGTCACATACTAAAAGACATATGGACAACCCAAAAACATAATGCGCTTGGCACAGCTGTCACCGGCTCAAAGGCATAAAAAGAGGCACGACAAAGTTAGAGATGAAAACCTGGGAATAAGAGAGACTTTGACAATTGATTTCACATGATCACAAATCTATCTTAAGTTGACAAATCTTTATATTACTTATTAAGTTAAACATATTTTTAAATCACACATGTTAGTCTACAAAGACACTGCATATTCTATACTGCTGCTAATCTATAAACCTCTGACCCCGCTTTTTTAAAATGAAAGCGAAAAAGGGAGCTTACTCTTATACTGTTTGAAAACATGTCTGGACATAAACACATAGTGTGTCGCTCATTCTTTTGTTTGATGTCACAGAGTAAACATATGAGTAAGTGGTTAAGACGGTCTGGTGAAAGTCTTTGACTGTCATACTGTCCCAGATTCCTGCCTATGACATGAAAGACTACCACCACTGTTCCCTACTTTCTTGTATGGAGTGTATCCCCCAGTGATGTTTGTCCACTTCTATTGGAGTAAAAAAGGTAGTCGACAAACACAGAGCAGCACAGTGGTACCTACGCACTGGAGTGAATGGGAGACAAGTCTGAGTCCCGTACCTATTCAAAAACCTGTAGTTGGCACATTAAACTAGAACTAAAGGGGAACGAATGGAAAGTATTCTCTGCTTGTCATTACAAGCATGCCACAGTGTAACAATGCCGTCTGTTCTGTCCCAGCATGCTGCCATTTATCTCTTAAGCAAGATGTAAAAGACTGGCTCAACTGTCCCACTAGGGTTGCTGAATGTGGCTTTAGTAATAGGTTAAACCAAGGAAATTAAGTTGGTTAATGAACCAAGTGGTTTGAATTGTTACTTCACGTTTTCACAGGTCCGAAACAAAACCTATTCCAACTCAGTGTGCATAAATACAGACTATAATAACAGACTAAACCCGAAGGGAGTTGAGGAAAGTTGGATCTGGTCTGAAATAGACTGGGGGATAATAGACCCAGTTTAAAGTGTGGTCATCCAACTTAGTGAAGTGCAGGGAACGTACGCCATAACATCCACGACAACAAACTACAAAAGTATGGGATGAGATCATGTCACAGGCATCCTGATTGTAATCAATCCTTACCTCATCTTTGATGTCCTCTTGTTGTTGTGCTGTGAAGATCTCCATTGCTCCCATTAACCTCATCATTAGCTCGTCCACTGTCGTATTGCCTGAAGATAAAAAGCAATCAAAAAATCACAACCTTCAGTGTGTAATTTTATGTTGTTATATTTATAGATACGGTTATAGTAAATCATACTATTAATAAAGTTGTAATTACCTTGAATAACATTTAGAACTTCATTAGATGTGCGTTTGCCCATCACTATAAGAAGCAGGGGGAACTGGTCTGTCTTGTATGTCCGTATAGTCTGTGTCACCACGCTGCCAAAGTGCCTCGTACACATGGTGAGTAGTCTGGAAGACAAAGAAATAATCCAATAAGGGTTTTTTATTTTTATTTTATTCTAATCAATTCAATTCATTGTTTTTCTTGGAAGTGCACACACATTTCTTGGCCTGTAATTAGAAAAAAAATACATAGACCATAAAGCAGACACAGACATACACATGCATGTATACCAACATATGGAAAAGGAGGCGTATACTCCTTTTGCTGCAGCTTTTCCAACTGCAGCAAAAAAGAGAAATACACACAACTCATGGCATTAAGGACTTTAAAACCAATTCTGCATTTTCTTATTCAATCAGAGTGACATGCTATCTCAATTGGAACCGTAGATAAATTAGTATTCCTCACCAGACACCCAGAATTGATAGGGCAAGAGAGGATTTCTTATTCCATTACAAAGACCGAACTTTTTAAATTAACATTTCAGAGAGGGAAAAGGGTAGCAGGCAGCCGGGGCCCCACCAAGCTCCCTGTAAATGTCATAATATTAATGAATTGCTATAGACTGAATGCAAATATAGATTAGCTTTTTCTCCCGCCTTTTAATAAGATCTACTTTAATAACTGGCTGGTAAAATAGAGAAGTAATGGAATGGATGGAGGGACAGCGGGTCAGAGGAAGAAGATGGAAGGTATGCTGTCTGAGAGGTGGGTGTAGCTCATTAAAACATGAAGCCAAAGCTGAGGGAGCTACTTGCAGACTTCTCAAACTGTGAAATTGAGTACTTGAGCTCATTGAGGTTCTTTTGAAATTAATTGTACAAGTGCATGCTGAAAATATGGATGAAAGCTACAGCACCACGTAAACTCAAAGAAGAACTGAATTTAAGACTTGAATTTAGGAATATGACTCAACTACATTTTTCAAATTGTTAAACTTTTAGTGACCCACGTCTTGTAATGAAGAAGTTGGGTACCCTAAATCCTACTGATCATTTTGTCCTGACATTTGTCCCTGTTCAGACCTCAACCCAGGCAGACCATAACAATAGCCCACAGGGAAACTCTAACCTGTAATGAAAGGCCAGGGAACAATGGACACTTAACTTGAAGGGTAGCCCAATCTTAAATCTCCTATCAAACACAAACCAGCATGCTTTGGTTTCTATTTCAAAACTAAAGTCAGTCCACCAAAGTAAAAATCCCAGCATAAAATTTGCTTGATCTGGATGCATAACCTAAACTTACTATGTATCCACTGTATCCAAGAATGATAGAAATGTTGTTACCAGGATATGAAGCACTTATGAATCCACCTATAGAACAAGTATGGACACAACACCGAGGGCAGGAGGAAGTCAAGCTACTGCAGGAACTGAGGTGAACAGTTCAACACAGTCTCATCCAGCCATAACATAACATGGTAAAGAATGTAGCCTAGTCCGTACCATACCTGTGGCATTTCAAACCCTTCAGGGGTAACTAAACGCAGAGGAAACACCTGCATGGAACCTACAGCTAACGTTGGGTTTAAGGCTCTGCTCCGATGGTTAATGTGATTGGCAGCTTCTAATTTGTCACCCATCCCATTTTCACCTCTCAATGCACACCCACACAGCTAAAACAGTTAATGTTTCCCTGGTCTGTCTCATCACATTTCTACGCATCAAAGTCGTGCCTGAAGATGCGAGTCGACTGGTTAGACCTCACATTTGCTCCACTGAGCAGCTGATGAGTCAGGCTAGTACAGTAGCACTGCAGGGAATGTTTTTGTCAGCCACCTGTATGGGAGTATGTCTGGGAACCGGATGCTGTTGGCTCACTGTGTCATACACACTTTGTTTCAGAGCAAACACGGACATGTTTTGATTTGAAAATGACAATTTGTGCCAGTTATGTTGTCAGTTAGGAGGATGTCAAGAGGAGAAGTCAAGTGTACAGAACAGGTTTGCAATTTGCACGCTGGTCTGTCCCCGCTCTCAGCGGTTAAGACACCAACTTACACTCAGGAACGCCTGCATTGCTGGGTCATTGTACTGAACTGCATTACATTGTACAGGTGTTCAGTTGTTAGTTTACTTGTTACAAGTGCTTGTACAGATATGTCGGCATGGAATAAAATGTGTAATAGATTGAGGAAGCATGACACACTGCTAAAATGATCTACTTTCAGTGATTTATCTACTGATAGTTTCAATATTTGCCATGTACAATGACAGTACAGCGCCTGTACGATATAGCAGATTCATTTCTCATGGGTGACAATTACACTGGCATCCAATCAGCGGAACTGCATTTATACATAATTAATCATTTAACTGGGAGGCCTGTGAGAATATGGAGAGCTAAGCAACAGGCACATTCCAATATCAGCAGGTTCATCACACACACACACACACAACATCAGGATACCTTTCTAACAGCCTGTGTGACTGATGCCAATCACCAGTCACTGTGGATCAACCAGAGAGCGTGAGAATGCAGGGAAGCAATTTATGTGTGAGTGAGTGAGAGTGCACATGTGCATGCATGCGTTAGCAGCAAAGCTGCGACTAGCTGTGTGTGATGAAAAGCTCCAGATGTTGCCTGCCTTTTAATGTGCAATAAAAAGGCTCAGCTGGGGCAAAAAGCAAAGGAGGCCAATGGGTGACAGAGTGGAATGAAGGAAGGAGGGAATTTCCTTAAAAGAAATAATGGAGGGGTGAGGTCTTAAATGGTAGCTACCAGAGGGCAGGCTTAACTCTGGAGGTGTTGGGGAGAGGGAGAGAGTTGAGGTAGTGGGATAAAGAGAAAGGAAATAAAGAAAGATGGGAGGATAAGGAATGAAACCAGAGGAGAAGGAAAGATGTAACAGAAAGCTGAGGGGAAGTAGGAGAGAAATGAGGCTTGCCCTGGGCATAATGGTAATGCGCAAACCCAATCAGACGCCCAGCAGGTCCACCTTTACCTCCACCTCTCCAGAGCTCTATACTTGAACCTGTATGGGATCTGATCGACTATCACATATGGCAGGACGAACCCTTTCATGTTCATTTCCAATATTCTTCTACAAAATGAACCGACCAGATAGAAATGTCCATCCCAGTAGCAGGACCTGTGTAATAAACAGGTGCCGTGCAGACCTGCCAGTTACCAACACAGACTGCTGGAGCTGCACCAGGAGCGTAAAACGGAGAGATAGAGATGTTTGGACTCCGTTGGAGTCCTTCATCTCTCACTGACCCTCTATTCAGACGGCTTAGTCAAGATTGCCCAATCAGGGGCCTCACCATGCAAACACAACGCCTTTTGTTAGCATGCAACCTCCGAGCTTCAAAAAGAGAATGAAGGAGAGGAGAGAATGAGAAGACAGAGATACAGGGTGTGAGCAATGGAGTGAGAGTTGAATGCCAGCAATTAAGGTCGTGTCCACACTAATGAGAATAGATTTGAAAACGCTGTTTATGTTTTAAATGAGGTTCCATCCAAAATAATTTTAGATAATTTACTAAAAGCTCCCTGTCCACACTGAAATAAAAAAAAACAAAGACCTTAACATTTTAAATAACTGTAACTAACAGGATGGGGCAGAGCACTAATTAAAACTACATTAACCATCTCTAACAGAAGTATCAAAAACAATCATACTAGAACAAGATAGTAACAGCTTCCTTAACAGGGTATTTTGGCAGTTTGCAGAGCACACAATCAAGCTGCTCTCCTTCTGAAATACACTTGATTAAATGCAACTCACTATGCAAACTCCTCCAGACAGTAAGTCACATATTAAAACACAAGGATTAAGCATGCAGTCGGGGCTTAGAGGTTCAGCTATTGCTCTACTTAACTTTGCAGTTGGGAAAATGCAATACTAAGCATAGTATGATTCTGATAGGTGACAGGGTCTCCTGAGAAGTCCAGGACCAGGGATTATAACTGGACTCAGCTTTACAACATAATCCATGTGTTACTGCAATATTTCAGATATGGGTAATCATTCATATGGTAAACTTTGTTTTAAACTTAAATATCTGATTTAATAACTTGTTTAAACCAGTTGTTACAACCTTTCCGGTCGCTCATCTAGCAATGTTTCATGGACTATAGTTTAAAACTGTAACTAGTGTTTGTAGCAAAACTGAAAACTACAGTATGACAGCAACAGGGTCTGACACAATAACAGGAAAACTTGATTATATAGAGCACCATGAATTACAATTGTAAAAGATGCTTAATTTGAATCTAGCATAGTCTCAACAAAGGTTAAACCTTATAAGTGTCACAAAAGCAGTATTTTAAGGCAGAATCATTGTAATTACTTAAAGTGTATTATACAAGTGTTCCTATTATTGTGTCCCCCCATGTAGGTATAAAACAGAGTGTATTATTGGTATTGGTCAACAATTAGGAAACCAACAAAATGTATTAAACTAAGTTGTGTCTTTATTCATACCACAACTGCAATGTTGAGTAAAAGCAGCAAGACAAAGTACAACATGACATAACTGATAAATCCCGCAGCTCTAAGATCAGCAAGTCACCTGAATAATCAAACAGCTCTCTGGCTGACAGGTACCTGGCTTTGTTAGCTTCTTTAGTGACATCCCAGGCCCATGTAATGAAGTTCTGGCTCAGGTAGGAGACGATGGAGTCAGCACACATCATCTGGGAGCAGAAGACGTTGCCGAGGACACTTTCATCGTTGTGGAGGTAGATGGCCAGCAGCTTTCTCTGTGGAGAGAAGAAGAAAAGAGAGTCAGAGGTAGAGAAAGAGAAACGAAAATAATACACTGACTCCCTCTCGACAATTGTCTTGCTGAAGTGAAAAGGCCATTGTTACTGATCCCCCCCCCGGGAATTGATTCAGTGTGAAACAACATAAAAAGTATAGCTGGCTTTGAATCGAAGGGTGCACAGCTTTCGTTGAGTTTGAGGAAAACAGACTTTACATATTACACGTACGATGAATACTTATAAACACAAACACCGTCAATTCCATAATCTGTCTTTTACCAAAACGTAATTTTAAAAAAGCCATTGCTCTCAGATCTGTGCTGTGTGAGCTCTCTCAGCCCCCGCGTGGGTGTCTCGTCACTGGAGAGACATTTCCACATTACATGACCATAAAATGACACGAGAGACCACTGGGTGCCGAGCCAGCGTGACTTCTACAGTCCACAGGAAGGCCACAACTGGCCAGAAAAAAAGCAAATACCACGCAAAATCAAATGGAGAGCGGTGTAAATAAAACTCCTCTTGGAGGGGACGAAGATATGGAGAAAACAAAACAGACAAATCACTCTATTTATTTTACACCAAATGCCAGCAGCCTGTTCAGGTTAGTAGCGGCAGGGCCAGACAATATTGACGAAGCTCCAAATCCAAGGATATTGACACCATCATATAAGCCTGGCAGATTCTCCCTACTGACAATCTAATTAAAAAACAAACACACCCACGAACATAAAAGGTTCCAGGGGACAATGTTGGAAATAATGCTCTCTAAATTACATGTCACTACGCTTGCTATAAAAGAACAAAATAAGAAAAACTCTCTCAGTCTCCGCTTAGTGCATTTTTAACCATGGCTGTGAAGGGGGAGTCAAGAGGTCTGTTTCTCAGGAGCAGTAATCTAGGCTACGTACGCCAAAAAGCAAAAAATCTACTCAGGGCTCAAAACGTGATGGGAAGTGAAAGAAGAAGTTGTGCTATACTGTGGCCTGTGTAGAATGGGAACGGGAGAGCACTGCTGTGTTTGCTCAACGATTAGTGCTTTAGAATAATCTGCAGGGCTCCTAGAGAGAAGGAGCCGGGGACTCATTCATTGGGCCGATTCAACTGCCTGAAAAGATTAAACACTCATGCTGAGAAGACAAGCAAATTCAGTCTTGAGAGAGGAATGAGTGTGAGGGGAGGGAGAGTTTTACAACATGAAAAAAAAAAATTAAAACAACCCGATACACACTCAAACACTGACATCCCAACACACATGCGTGGATGCACAAACTCGTGGTACCCACAGGTGAAGGACTCGCACTAACACACATGCATGCTCAATTAGAGCAAATGTAAAGACTAATCAAAGTGGGCATTTTGGCAAACTGAACTCCTTCATCTTAGTTAAACTGTCCATACCCCTCTGTTCCCTCTCTGCTTTCAAGTCAGATCTTTTGTATTGCCTGTCTTAGCAGGGAGGAGCAAATCCCTCAGTTCAGCTAAATTACTAGGTCCAACCTGAGCTAGATAGTGACCCCATAGCCCTTCCTCACACCTGTTCACCTAAGTCTAAGCTAGCATTGTGTGTATGTGTGCGTGTGTGTGTGTGAGAGAGAAACTAAAGATTTACGCAGTAGAACAGTGTTCGCATTGAGTCAGCTTGAGTCTCTGACTGTATTATCCATGGCACTCTTTGTCTGAAAGTAGATCGATAAGAGAGATGACAAGATGAGAGTTTGAGTCAACACCACATTAAATTTAAAATATATATAATTTTCCATCCAAACATACAATGCCAATATTTTTCTAGTGAAACAATGCCTGATTGGCTTTTGTTTAGTTTGTATAGTTTCGTGGCGCCTAAATGAGGCCCTCTAGAAAGAGGAGTACCGTAATTTTATTATTGAGTGCACCTGAATATAAGAAGAAGAATTTAGTGTGAGTGCGTTTGATTTATGGTGATTCGAACGGATTCATTGGTCCACTGTGACCTGTTAGGTAATTTGTCTCTGTCACCTCTGTCTGGTGTGACGAGCCTAAATGTATTGGCGGCATGAAGCTCGTTAGCCCGTAAAAACATAAATTAGCTGCATCATTGTTTAAGCCGCAGGGTTCAAAGCATGTGAAAAAAGTAGCGGCTTATGGTCCGGAAATTACGGTATATGTGGTCGACAAAACATATATACTACTCACTGCACTTCACTGTAGCTAACAACTCACAGAGGGATGTCTCTAATAACTAATAGTTGCTATTAGTCTTCATAAAGAAGTAAAAGAATTTAGTCCCAAACATTATGATTAAATTGATTAATATCCTTTTGCTTTAGATCATTCATGTTCTTTGATTCAAGTGTGTATATTTATTTTCACTATTTTATTTGAGCATCTTGATTCAAACTGAATAAAGGGACACATTATAGTGCCTCACATGATTGGAAAAAATAGCGCCCATTACTCTACTTATTACTAAAAAACCCTCAGTGCAGTGCAACCAAACTAATCCCTCCCCACTAGCCATAATTTACAAAGTGTCACTCTACAAACATACAAAATACAACAATATATATGTGTCATTGTCCAGGAATTATTTCTAAAGTTTGAAACCTCTTTGGAGGAACTTGAAGGGGAACCTTAGGGCTCAAGAGGCATTTTTTTCCTAACAGAAGATAATGGTTTAATCGTTTTTTGTGGATTATTTATGATCATATCCACGGGTAAGGTATGTTTAACACGACCAGAGGAGACCAGTGAATGAGATACAGACATGCACAGAAAAGTAGAAAGGGAAGGAAAGACAGAAGTCCAGATAGTGCTCTACAGATGGCAGGCTCAGTCTGGAAAAGCAAACACTTCAAAATGAAGAGCTCAAATGACCATGAACACACAGTGGGAAAACACATTCAGATCGATGACCAACCACAGAGGAGGCTCTCCACATCCTGCTGAAAACATATTACCTCTCTATAACAGAAACAACGTCAAATTCTGAACTATTTCCAAAGTGTGATTAAACTGATCAAATTACAATACTTTATCAGCTGTGAATTAGCTGCTTGAAGTTAAACAGGTATCTTTTGGCTCTGCACGCCCCTGATCAACTACTGATCGTTAGGACGATCAAATGTAGGTTAAATATATACACATACAGGATTCTTCATACCTTAGCTTCCTGCGGTTTTACTGAGACTCTACATTGATTTCATTCTTTAAAAAATCTATTTAAAAATTATTAACAATTTCACATGCAGTCAATGAAGAAAGGCTGAGTGTTGCCTCTGATTTACAGCCCTAGATCTGATAGATAGATCTATGTGCCATAATGCCATTCTGATTTACCAGCGCTCTTTCCTCTTCACTCTGCAAGGCTATTGCTGGGTTTTAAAGCGGATACTTGGCAGTGATAAATGCCTGAACTCCCCACTCCAGCAAGGCTATGAATTTTGATGTGTCTTTGTGTGTGGCAGACAGGAGACAGGAGCGGAGAGCGTAGGAGAGTGGGGTTAGAGTGATTAACCACTGCGTTGATGGGGATTTAGTGAGGATCGTGGTTAGTGATGGGTGGCCTATCTCTCTGTACGCTCTGACTAACCACTGATCCCCAAGAGGGTTCAGCTCAGCTCAGCTCAGCTCTGCAGCCCAAAGCATTTTCATTAAGGATGGATTGAGTCTATCTCAACAGCCCCCCAACACACACCTTCAGAAACACTTCATCAAATGTAGTGTTTTGCTTAGTGATTAGCCTCTCCCCGGCTTTGAGGGAGTGAGACTGATTCCTCTGTTTATAAACCCACCGAGTAGTCCCCCTTCAGTCAAATCTGCCCTATTCCAATATCCCCTTAATGAAATAGGCTTTTTCTACGACGAGGCCACAAAAACTAGATTCCTTTTCAAATGGAAGCAAAGAGCAAAGCACAGGATGGATGGATGGATGGATGGATGGAGGAAGGGATGGCGTAATCGTGCACATATGCTACTGTGTAATGAAACCGTCAAAAGCAGCATGTTTTGGCCTGTTGTCTAGGATGCTTGTGACAAAACAGGACAAACACTGAACAGATCAAATAGCTTCTGTTTTCATGCAAAACTCTTTGCGTGTATCCAGCTTCCCTAAAGCCATTCTAACCACGGCACAGTTGGCAGACTAAATCAAGCTCACCCAGAATAAAACATAATACAGTGAAAATGAATACTATTTTGCCCCTGCGCTGTGTAGAGCACAGTGGTACAGTACAGAGTGTGTGAACACCAGGGAGACATCGGCCATATTGTGCTGGCTTAGGAGAGGAGATCAGCTGGGAAGCAGGCGAGACGCCAATCTCTGTTTATTTCACACACTCTCCATCCCTCACACCCTTATCCTGCAACCTTTCATGCTCTTATCTAGCTCCGTCTTTCTTTTCACTCAGTCTCTTTTTCTGACTTTCACTTTTTGCACCCTCCTCGCCTTTCAGACCACGCTCTCGGTTTTGTGCCCCTTCCATCATCTATTCCACACGCCCTCCCTCTCTGTGTGCCTGGTGATCTGAACCCCCTTAACATCTTGCTGTGTCCTCACAGTCTAATAAGGCTGTAATCCACACAAGCTGTCAGTTGATACAAGCATCCTTAAAAGGACAAAAGCCAAAAAACAAGCGAGGAAAGTGGACAGCTAAAAATAAAGCCTCAGCTGTCAGGGTGAAAATTTGATGAGGGTTTTGATGAAATTATATCAATGTGGCTATAAATCCTTCTCCACACAGCCTGACACAAGGGGTAGACAAATAACAGTATACACTGTATAAAAAATGACTTCAACTTTGAATTAAATAAATTATTATGCCAAAATATTACAAAGGAAAGTAATTTAAGCATCCATGAGAGGTAGCAGTTTTTACCAAGTCAGTATATAGTGTTAATGTCAATCACATGCACTTCAGTTAGTCTGTGTTTAGCATATGCTGTTGTGACTTTTCAGACTGGTCCTCTTGATATATTAACGTGTGCAAGTTTGGCCTCTATGGAGTCATGATACAGTCAAGTTGCTCATTGCCAGACATCGGTTATAAATAATGCTCATTGGCATTCAGCCAAATATGTCCTGCATTTAGGGTGTTTCTAATCCTTATGAAGTTTTAGGGATATTGGCAATAATCAATGAGATGGAGGAGAAAACTACATCATAATAACTTCCCCACTGAAAAGTTGTGCCTCATAAGAGTATAAACCACTGTGCAGTGTTCTGACATCTGATAAGCCTTGAAACTCATGGATATGTTTTTTTAATCTGGACTTTGTGGAGCATAAACTACCAATGCAGCCCAATGCAGTTCTATTTTTTAGTCCGCTGCTGTTAAGATCTAATTATGAATTCTTCATGGTGTCATCATCTATACTAGAGAAAGAATTATGTAGACTGACTGGAGAGTATTAATAAGAACCCAAATCCCTGACAAAGTACCCAACTGTATTATATTCCATCTTTACATTGTGTGTGTGTGTGTGTGTGTGTGTGTGTGTTTAAATAGAGCTTTTGCTAAACTAAGATAATGAACTCTGTGTAACTGGTCCTCAGGACAGGAACATCCATTGTACACTTTACTGCAGCCTGGATAAGAGTAGACCTCTACTGCAACTGGTTATAATACTGACCATTGTGTCATAAATTCCCACCAGCTCAGTAATGAAGGAGAAGAAATGAGAAACGCAGTATGTCCCCTGACAGAAAGAGAATGAATAATATCCTGCTCAGTCTGTGTTCCTCCTGTGTTGTCTTAAGCAAAGAAAACTGCTCACAAAAAAAAAGCAGCAGCTAGGCTACAACAACCAGGAATGACATCAGTGCTGAAGGACAAACCAACATTGGTAACCAGTACTTTGTATCTTACACATAGTCAAAATTAAGTGTTTGAAAATAAAATATATATGATTTTGTTACCCATTACAGTATCTCAATAAATTAAAACTATCAACTTACATCTCTGGCTTTGCCATAGAAGGCTTCTTGAGACGCTGCCTCCAAAGTCCCAATGAAGAACATTGGGTGGGTCTCTCCATACCTAAAGGACACACAGTACATAAGCACATTGTTACGTGCCAGCCATCTTTTATGTCAATCAGTAAATATGAGAAGAACCTTGGGGCTTCTCTCACCTTGAAGAAAATTCAGCAGTAAAGTGCAGTAAGGCATCAGCTTCGTTCTCACTATTCTCTGGCACTGCAAAAGGACAACAATTATTTGGATGTGTGTCACTGGCATTTAAAGCAATACCTGGAGCTACAATTATAAACTCTAATCTAACATTATAAAGGTGCTCCACTTTACGTACTCATGGGTGATTTCCGACAGGTAGACGAGCCCATTCCAAACATCTCTGAATCATCCACACCAAACTCTGACGCATCCTCAAAATCATCCCCCTCGCTGTCGCTGACCATATGGACATCTGCACACTGTAAACATAAATGATTCATTAATTGCCATACTTATTTCAACAGAAGTAATTAACAGAAGCATTTCGTGCTTCATGTTTTAGAGTTAGCATGTATACACAGCGCCCAGGGAGAAATTAATCCACAGCACAGATCCTTTGAGAAAGTGTGTGTGTGTGTGTGTGTGTGTGTGTGTGTGTGTGTGTGTACCTCTTCTGTGGGATCCTGGGAGTTGGCTGGTGAGGACCTTCGACAAACACTGAGGTGATGGCAAGGATAGCTGATCCCAGAGACAGCTAGCGTCATCTAAAAAAAAAAAAAAGGAACAAAACAAAAGAGTGCTTAAGGCTAGTCTAATAATCAACCGGTTTTGTGAGATCTTAGACCATATGTGATTACTGGCCCAATCTTAGTCCACTCAAAGGTAGTCCAATCTGTTCATTTGGGGGGAGTGAGTGATTGTAAATGTCTCTCACTGCTACTCTTTACCAAAGAAGGAACTCGAATCAGAACAAGACAAACCTCAAAACTGACTCATCATAGTACCTTCACAAATACTTTGGTTAGCCTATTTAGGATGAGGTTTCCCCAGGCTGCAGACACATAGCCTGTATCATGAGATATGTTATGACTTTCAAACACAGGCTTGCTCATCACAATAATCAGTAAAGAACCTTCATGAGGTTTCTGTACACCTGCAGTAGCCGTTAGTGTGGTGGTGGTTTGTAGAAAGAGAACACCTGACTAATGAGCTGCCAAATGCAAAGCCAGGAGTGAAAATGTCAGCATTCAGCAGGGACTCATTACAGCTGGTGTCTCCTGGCTTAGACCCCACGGGGCATCAACAATACAGGCAAGGCAGTTGCAGGATGTAGTGTGAAACTAAACAAACCTTGCTTTTAAAAAGTGGCGTGCCAGATTGTAGGCTGATTCCTATTATGCAACAATGTGGAACCAAAAGACAACTTATATAAAATAGCTAAATCTTAGCATTTTCTCAACACATTTGTTAGTTCCATTCAACAGTGACCACTAAAAGCAAGACTGGTAATCAAACCATGACGTTGCAACAATATATCCACTGACATACTAAATGCTGAGAGCAAAGCAGAAACCCCAGATGCAAATACTTTTCTGGGAGAGTGAACTTCTAAACAGCAGGGCTGAGGTAGGGCAGGCAGGCTGGGTGTGATAAGAGGCAGAGAAGCTGCTCGTCCCCTGCAGAGTTCCTGTGATCTGCTCCATTGTCAGGTGCTAAGACACACAAAGAGCAGCTGGACATGGTTGAATCAGGAGACGATTACATGCAACGCCAATTGAGTATGAAAAGGGTTACACAGACTGCAGGGAGTTACTCTCCCTCAGTCTCTTTTAAAATATAGTGGTTCCTCATGTTGGCCTCAGCTTCCATAGCAGGAGAGAACACTGTAACCACTAGACCTTGTCAGCAACATGGACTTACTAGGGAGTACGTCTGTGTACCTGTCACCGATAAGAATCAAAGTATGTGACAAAGTACCCTACTATCTATTATTTTCCTTCTTTTTATACTACCTTATCTTTTTTAGTGTTAGAAAGTAAGTTAGCTGCAGCCAAAAGACCAAAATTTTGCACAAAAAAAAAATGTTGACAGTTGTAGCTGAGCTACATGCATGACTCGGTACGACCAGTGTTGGACAATATGAAGACATATACCATATGATAGATGATATAATTTTGTCTAAATCTGAGATTTAGACCTTATCGTTTGTATCACATGTGTTAGACCTTTTTCCACAATGTTGCAAATCAATGAGCTAGACTGCTTTGGGGTTATATTGACATTTGATAAGATTTTTGCATGGATATGATGAAGCACCTTGATTTGCCATTTGCTAAATTCACTCAATTAAGAAAAAGCAGACAATCCTGTCTGGTTTTTGTATCCATAAATAGTTGATTTAATTTGATATACATTTTGTTGTATGTACATACAATTTAATCTGAATTTGTATGCGTATATCATTATTGTGATATAAATAGACATATACAAGTGGAGGATTTTATTCATATAGCTAACCCTGAGGTGCAACCATGTTTCTGTCCCCTAGATGTGGTTTTACAACCATATACTTCAGATTTGAAATTATATTAGTGTTTAGAGACAGATGTTTTCCTAAACTAAGATAATGAACTGATCCTCAGGAGAGGAACAACCATTTTACAATTCATTGCAGCCTGAAAAAAACAGTATCTAGGGATATACCAATTATAATATTGACCACTGTGTCTTAAAATCCCACCAGCTCAGTTACCAAGAAGAAGATATAAGAAAAGCAGTATCTCCCCTGACAGTTCAAGAATGAATGATATCCTGATAAGTATTCCTTCTCCATGTTGTCTTAAGCAAGGAAAACTGCTCAAAAAGTGTCCAGCATGTTGACATCACCGCTAAAGGGATAAGCCAACAGTGAAAAAGATGATAAATATATCTCATAAAAAATATGACTTTTGTTTCTCAGTGAAGTAAAACCTTTCCAATGAGGCATCCAACAGTCAGTCAGCCGAGACACAGTAACAGAGGAGTACACACAGATAATAGGAGAAACAGATTGTATTTCTTATGTATTACCAATTAGTAGCAAGTGTACTCTGGACAATGAGAAGTGTGTAAATGTCACAGAAAGGACAGCTGAGTATCCCTAGAACACCTACGAAGAACACTTAACTGAATTGCCTCGTCTTTGCTCATGTAACTTAACTCTAACTAATTTAGTAGTCTGGTCCGGTTTATTAGATCATTGTGTTATTCATATTTTTCCAGATAACTTCACAAAGGAATAAAACAAAAACACCATTCCCCAAACAGTAAAAGTAAAAGGAAGTTAGCAATACTTTTTGTTAAATGAAAGAAAAGCTATGGCCATTTGAGGCAGGATGCGTGCCTGTCCTGAGAGTTGAATTAGCACTCAGAGAGAGTTGTAGGTATTGAGCCAGACAAAGACATACAGGGTCTGAGCTTTAAGTATGTGAAGGCATGGCTCCAAGTCTATTCTGCCTATTCCCCAATCGTGTGGCAATCAAACGTGAGAATCTTAACAGCGGCTGCCGAGAGGATCCCCATAAACCCTTTACCCCCACTACTCACAATGAGAGGCTTTCGTCTGAGGGCCTAATAAGTGTATAAATAAAGTTGATCACTTCCCCTGTCAAAGGCAGCCTGGAGGGTTTGGGCTGACATGGATGCAAGGAGGGGAGGTGAAAAGGGGAAAAAATGAGTTGAGTGCCTCTCAATCCTCTTCCTCGCTTTGACCCGACGGCTTCTCCTGATGTTGAGGTACACAAGTGCAGCTTGGCAGCTCAGTGGTAAAAGGTGGAAACAAGGCTGAAGCGCCACAGGGCACGGGGGGTGGGGTTAACCCCCCCAAATGACCCTCTCCCACATCTCCACACAAAGGGACTGGCTCCTCTTTTTTGGATTCTTTTAATTAACACTTGCATTGAGACTCTAAGCATTCAGGGGCCGATACAGGGAAAGAATTTTCTCTCTCCCTTACCCCCCTCCCTCCTTTCCCTCCCCTCTTCAACCCTTTCTTCCCTTCTCTACCCTTCTTTCTCTGCCTCTCTCTCTCCCTTCATTCTTTCTGTGTTTCATTTTTTCTTTTCTAGTGTGGGCAGTGTTTGGATTAGGTGTCTGGCTGTGAGTGTGAGATAATTACTACTGACAGCTGCACTGATGGCAACCACAACCACAGTACCACCTTACTCCACTTTCTCTTTGATGGAGCAAGGGAAGTACGGCGAGAGAGGTTGGGGAGAGTAGACAGTAAAGGGAAAGGAGATGGTTAAAAGAAGAAATATGGGTGAGAAATATTGCAAACGTGAAAATGAATACTTGATAGGGCGGAGGAAGGCAAAAAAGAAAGTCAGGCCCAGCGCACCCCACCCTTAGCACCTGTTGGTTTCCTTGTCTCAGACTCCTTTGAGCCTTGCTGAAGATATGTCTCCCGTGATTAATATCTTGGGTTTGAGTTTTTGTTTTTGTGGTTGTTGTGTGTAAATTACGTACACACATAGAAATGCAAATACAAAGCTAAGGCAGGCATTAAAAACGACTGTGGGCATTAGGTGTTATCTCTTTCATCCAGCATGGTGTTGTGCCTCTATGGTCGTACACAGTAGGAGGATCTAACAGGTGACCAAGCTAATGAAGAGGAACATCCTCCTCCTCAAATAAAGACACAGCCATCTCTGTGAAATGTGAGCTTCAAGAGACATAAAAACAGCTAGAAAAGATAGAAAATGAGACAGACAGAATAACTTAGTGCTGAATGTCACCTGAAAGCAGTCAATCACACAAGGGAGCGGGGGCTCTGCCTGAGCTTACTGCTGAGCCCTGTTGCTACGGAAACTACCAGCACCCCCCCCCCCTAAATAAACCCTCGTTTTCATAGGCCCCTATCAGGTAGAGGAGGATTCCATTAATGCCAGCTGGGAAATGGAGGGAGGTGCTGGCCCTACAAGGCAAGGCACCTCAGAGGCTCCGCAGCATTAATACATTAGCAAACACCATGAAACACTGCATAAATGTCAGCAATTACTGGCTAGAAAGAAGGGTGGGTGGTGGTGGGAGTTGAAGAGATGAGGGGATGTAATAAGGATGTCCCACTGGCTGTCAATCACTCCAACAGGTGTGGAGGAAAGACTGCCAATCAAAGCAGCTCCAATGAGATGAGGCCGGTCTGGAAAGTCTCCATGCTGCATTATTTAGGCAAAGGAATAGAAGAAGAGAAAGACACAGGGGAAGCAGGGGAGAACAGGAAGTAAATGTCCCGTTGGCCTCTCAATTCAATAAATTGTTGTCAAGACCTATGTGGTCATCTTCAGCACTGTTCAGCACAGCTTTACCAAAGCCACAAGAATTAGGAGTAAGTTGAAGGGAGAGCTAGATCATGGTATTTGCAATATAATGCTAGCGTGTTTGTTTTAGTCTACTTTCTCCATCAAGTTTTAACTATAGCAAAGTCCAACAAGTGTACTTTTTTCGGACGAAGGACTTTTCCAGTACTATCAAGGCTGTTATACAGTAAACAAGATGAATATTTAAAAGAAAATCTAAAACAAACACACACACAAAAAAGACTTGACTGACACACATGATCCTCTAATTGACTACATACTACAAACAGTCTTCTAATATATATATGATTGAAATCTATGACACTGGAATAAAAACACTGGAAAACATTTACTTTCTGAGACACTGAGAACATTTTCAAACCAGTACTTGACCCAGGTCAACACAATCTGCCTGCTAGAAATGAGCATCAACTCACGTTACAACTGCTTTTTACATTCAACTTCCCTGGTCTAACACCACATACAATAACAGTGCACTGAATAAACTGATCTGTTGTTCAGTGCTACTTGAGCATTATCCATCCTGATCCAATTTCAACTCTCCATAAGGCCTTGAATAATTCAGAGCACAATAAACAATGAAACACGTCCAGTGGACAGTATCAGGGAGGGTGACGTAACACATAACTCCTAGTTTCCCTGAAAGGTGAGAATTTCCATCTAACAAACTAATGTCCTACGGTCGAACAATACATAAACAAACAATGCCACCACTTAAATATCTTTCTCAGAACACAAGAACAACTGACAGTTGAAACAGATACTCCGAATAAGTTGATCAATTAGTTGAACTGTAGTAAAAAAGAAAAGTGCCTGCACAAAATAGCAACCAACCTGAGAACTGAACAAGGATCTACCAAGTCAACTGCTACAGCATCTCTGCTAGAGGCAACTACAATGGTACTGTCACAGTTAGTGCCAATACTGCTGCCAATACATAAGTTTCCCTAACCAATACCAAAATGACACTTTCTCTATGACTATTTTTCTATTTAAACCCAACGTCATCAAACTCTTAAATACTGCATCAATGTTTAAACAAACACAGTGGAAAGTATAAAAAAAATAAAAATAAAAAAAAAGTCTTGTTTACTTCTTTTTTAGGTCATACATTTCCTAACAATTTGACATGCAACGTTTTCACAATTTGGCGCTACAGACACAGCCCAGTTGGTACTCAGAAGGTATTGAGGTTCGATACCCAGCCCTAGACACAGTGTGTAGAACAAGACAGGCACATTTGCAAACATACAAATGCAAATATGCACACACAACACACACAAAAGTAAATGCAAGCAGGCAAACACAGTTATATCACGCACTTAAAGGCAAAGCAGAGTTAAGTAGTAATCGATTCCACCGCAAGCGGGCTAGTGTGCAGAGCTAAACGTAATCTGGGGCCTCTGGCTGCCATGTTTATTGGCCCAAACCCCGGGAGATGAGACTGGGCTAATGAGCTAGACACTAACACTGGCTCCCTACCCGCCTGCTAGGCCAGCCAAGCCCGGGGCTTTCTCTGTTAATACCTTCAGACGTTTCAATAAGAGGGCTGCGGCTAGAGCAGAGGCCATTATTACACTTCCGTCTGTGTGCTTTTTAATATCTCCTCATCCAGGAAACACAGACGCTGCAGATGTGTGTTAGCCAGGTGCCAAACGGGCATATGATGCCACAATGAGCTGCAATCTATTCATGATCCCTGGCCATCATATCCACAGCTACCGAGGGAGTAGCTGATCTGAGGTTCTCTGATAACCAGTACATAAATCACAAAAAATATGAAGGTAAAAAACAGAATTATTGACTTTATCCTTACTTATTTTAGAACATTGCGTTGAGATTGGTAGGGCTTGCTTGGTGATGACATTCAGAAACTACTGTGCATTGTTGGTTTTTAGTGGTTAGGTCACACATTTTTGCAAATGAAATATATGAAAATGTTTTACTACCACTTAATTTTTTTCCATAGCCAAAACATACAACACATTAAAAACACACTCCTGACCATAGAATTTATTTTGAATTACCTAATTCATTTATATATCAGGGAATCTTAAAATATTAATTTCTGATGGTTGTAAATTATTTTAGATTATATTATTAAAAAAATCTAAAGCCAAAACAACCAAAATAAGTCAAAGGTCTTCAGGTACATTTCACAACAAGTTATTAATTTGATCCCTTAAAGAATTATTTCTATTCCTTTCTAACTTTGCAGAAGGAAATGTTAATGATACTGCAGCTGGACACACCAACACCCTGACCATAATTTTGAAAAATGTCAACGGCTAGCTCTCTCCCTCCGTTAGTGTAGACAGGAAAGTCATAAAGCAGAAGCTGCATGTTGTGGTGGCAAGCTGGAAAAGTAAATCATTTGGTGCCATAGTACATGAGCACCACACTGAAGCCAGATTAGAACTAAGATTTGTATTTCTGTTGCAATCCCAGGCCGTTAACTGATCACATAACTGGATGTCTACAAAGATAATGCAAACAATGACAAATCTGCATCATAGCAGTATGGTTTGTTTGGTGGTTACCGGCTTTACAATTGCCTGCTCTGAGCTGTAATGAAACAAAATAAAGCAAACAATCTTCTGTAGTGAAAGGATGCATAACCTTTTGTCCTATGCCATTTTAGACGCATTAATGGTGTAATGTATTTGCTTTCATTGTTGCTCTTAAAAGCTTTACTTTGAGTAAAACAGGTGCAGTTATTGTTCACTCTTTGAGTTGAAAAACTTTAAAATGAAACATGAACAATGGGTGACATATAAAACAGACTGTGTCCACCAGAAACTTTGTATAGTAAACATCATTAATCACAAATATTATTATCTATTTGTGGTTAGTACCACAAATAAATAGAATATGTGCTGTCCGGTTGCTACAGTAGAGCCAGTTCTAGCATAGGACACATATGATGACACTTGGAAAAGAAGTGAAACAGAGTCAATAACAATGCTCCAAAACAAACAACAATCATATAGATCTAAAAGGAAAACGTTAGCTAGGGGTTAACAGAAGAATGTGTGCACATCAGCTCCTCAATGTAGCATGATAAACCATCCCATACAATTAGCATGGGAACACATATGCTGTCAAAGAAGGGGTGAG
The DNA here is from genome assembly GCA_036024295.1 of Nannoperca obscura. Taxonomy (NCBI): domain Eukaryota; kingdom Metazoa; phylum Chordata; class Actinopteri; order Centrarchiformes; family Percichthyidae; genus Nannoperca; species Nannoperca obscura. Next base: position 51,909 of record JAVQJL010083855.1, read on the forward strand.
ACAAAAGAGGTCAGAGGTTCTTCAAGGTTCTGTATGAGAGATGCTTCTGATCAGCCTGACTGTGTGCAGGGTGAATGGCTGGGAAGAGCGACCCTGGGACGGGAGAGGTCAGCGGGACTCAATGATGTGAGATTTAATTTCCACAGATAGAGGACACAGGATGGCGACCGTCTTTGACATCTTAATTAGCTTCAACATCTTACTCTCGTGCTTCTGACAGGTGGTTTTGGGATGGATTACAGAGTGTGGAACTGTTTCCACTCCAACTTGCATGTATTAAAATAACGTAAATCAATAATCTGTGAACCATGGGCTTTCATTTCTGCTTGAATTTTAATTATCTTTAAGAAGGTTGTATTGGAACAAAGAATCAGTGAGGGCAACGTATAGGCTGCATTTACAGTACACAGAAAATGAGATGTTGACATTTTAACTGTAAACCTGTTACAGTGTAACATTTTGGATTGTGTGACTGTGCTTCTTACAGAGTCATCAGATGCTGACGTGGGCCATCCCTCCCACTGTTGATGCCGGACTGGGATGTTGGTCAAGTCTGAAATGTTCCTCTTCACCTGCAAACACAGTATATTCAAAGTTCAAAATTCAGGCCCACACAACCTCAGTGATACAAAAAGTTAAAATAAAAAAGCATTACAGACAACGCAACTATAAATCTCCACTAAGAATCCGTATTCATTATTTATCTTTACAATCCGTCATTATTAAGTAATATTAAAACTGGAAGTGAAAAATATTTCCATGGCCAATTTAACAGTAAATATAATGTAATAAATTATAGTACGGGTTACATCAAAGTGTCCCCCATTCAGCAGCATCATGAGGAAAAAGTAGGATGGAGGCAGAGAAGGAAGAAGGAGATGAGTCAAAGGAGAGGCGAGGAGGGAAAAAAAAGACAGCCAGTGTTATCAGCATTCTTCAGATGCCACAGCTAATGCCCAGCAACAACAGCCCCACGCTCTGAAATGAACAGTATTTCTCTTTTCCCATTCATGCGCGGGCGCTGTATCTGCATCACTTAATAACATTCCTCGCTTTTAAACAGTTAGCAGACAGCAGCGCCTGTCCCATCGAGCGCCGTGTTACACCGTCCAGTGAGTTGTTGGTTTAAAGCCCTAACGCCAGCCTGATGTGCGCCAGCCGAAGGTGATCAAAGCCCCGTCGGCGTCTGAGCGCTGGCGGCCGTGGATTCTAGTGCATTTGTTCAGCAGAATCCTGCCCTTCAGGCACGCAGGGCTGGACACTGATGCTGAGAAAACTGTCAATTGTGGAGCAAAGATCCCTCCACACACGGGTCAAATCCTGTCTTTGTAAAAAGCACTGCAGAGAGATGGATCCTTGGGCATATGCAGCGCTGCTGGTCATGGAGGTGGAAACGCAAAGAATGCTACAAACACAAAGTCAAAGCCAATGTCAGACAAAGCAGGAAAGCAGCTGCAAAACACTGAACTAAAAAGACTGCGTGGGCAGACCGTTACCTTAATACTCTAATATCACTACTTTGCATCTGTATATGTCCTTGCGTGGGTGTCTGAGAGCATAAACATAAGATGGGCTGCTTGCAGAAATTATTATATTTAAATCTGAATATATCCCTTTATCAAGGCAACAGTAAATATTTTATTTAAGTTATCAATCTCTCAAAGAAATAATATTTTATTTGTGCTGGGCCTGGCACAGCAAAGCAATTCACAGTACAAACAAGCTGAGAAAAAAAATAAAAGAACAATAATAAATGAGTGGCACAGTCCATCCTTTGTCTTTCTATCGTAAATCCCACACCACACTGCTCGGCGCCTATCCTTATGAAGAGAAGCTATAGCCAGGATAGCAGGCTGGGGTCAGAGCGGGTGGCCAGTGTTATTACAGAGTGTAATATCTATGTTTGACCAGCCGGACTACAGGGATTTGACTGACCGGCTGGCCAGCTGGGCTGGCCAGCTGATGAATAGAGGGGAAAAGGGAGCGAAGGAGAGGCATAAACACTAGTAATGAAGAGGCTGCTGTCAGAGGTTAAAGCAGCATCAGAGAAACAACAAACTAACGCCCACCACAGAGAGAATGAAGGTGAGAGGTGGTGGAGGAGGAGGAGGAGGAAAGCGGAGACAGACAGTGAAAGGCCCCTTGCAGAGGACAACCTGATCCCACCACAGAAAGAAAACACAGCCACACACCAGGCCTGTCCACCTGAAACTACACCGCCAGAATCTTCAGGCAGTCATTCACACGGGCCTTCTCTGACCATATGAAAAGTATGATGCTATTATGAGAATCCGACGCAACCATATCAGAGACAAATAACAAAGCAACTGAACAACGGGGGTTGCCCTTGCTTCTCCAGGTAGCTGAAGTTTTTTTGTTGAGGCCCTCGGTTACAAAGCATTGCATGTGTTGGCCACAGCAGCCATCACACGGGGCACAATATTGTCTAATGCTGCCCCCTGTCTGCCACAACACCCATCTCACTGATAACTGCAACAAATTTTAAACAATTATATTCAATCAGTGACTGTGATTAACACATTTTACATAGCAAATTTGACTAGCTAACATTTTACCTACAATAATGGAGAATTGTTGGGATGTCCTTTTATGACACCGGGATGTATAAATTAAGAAGCAGAACATAGAACCAATGGTAAAAGACTGCTTATGAAAAGTATCCATCTACCTGACTTTTACACACAGAAGCTAAAATGTAAAGAAAATCTCTTTAACAGAGCAGAACAGGATTTAAATCCAAGTCTTAATGACAAATACAGCGCTGGTGATTTGTGTGTCGCTGTTCATGTTGAGATGAGGCAGGGGTGTACGAGCCAGTTTTACACAACATTAGCTAGACTGGCTGTGGAGGCGAGCTGCTGGGCAATACGGCAAAATTAATGATCCAATCATTGTAAATGCCAATTGCCTGTAATCCCCGGCTGGAAGCAAATCAAAGAGAAGGAAAGGTTTCCGTTAAACAGTCACAAGCTCTCTCTCTCCCTGTCTCTCGCTCTCTTTCTTCATCTCCCCTAGGCACCAGATGCCTTTCTTTCATTCCTTTTTCGATCCAACCTTCCTTTTCTCAGCTCTGTAGCCCTGACTGCATTTGGTTCCTATATGTCTCCCAGCTGCGGAGTAGGGATGGGGCCCAGGCCCAGCCCCGGGGGGCAGTAGAGGAGGGAAATCCCCAGGACAACTGGTCTGGTCACGGACAACCCAAAACCAGCAGCCATCCCTATTCTACCCTCTACGTCCCTGGCAAACATTTGCTCTCCAGCTTAGCTCAGAAGTTAGCCAGCAACTTACCCCCACACTCTTGTCTGGTAATGCCAATCAGAGTCTACACAGCGCTGTGCTCTAGAGATGGAGAAGAAAGAAGGTAGAGAAGGGACACTGGGAGAGAGAGATGCAGAATGAAGGAATAGAAAGGGAGGGGCAAGGGCAGTTCCCTGAGAGCCACAAGGCAAAGCCAGAGCCTTTGGCAAAGACAAACAAGAAGACAGGACTCTATCCCTATTGATATGCACAAGCAGGGACCAGCAGCTAGTCTTCAGCTAAGACAAAAGGGAGAGTGGAGAGAGAAAGGTGCTCTGTAGTGGAGTCCATATGTGTCTGTGAGTGGACACAGTATGAGTAGAAAGGGGAGTCAGGCTGGCTGAATATGGTGTTACTTCTTTGTTGCATTCTCACTTCTTCTTATGATGACAGAAGTACACTTGTTTGGGTCTTATTGTTGTTTTTAATTCATAAAATTTCATCTCTTCTATGAGCATCACAAGTTCCTCCAAAGCGACTTCACTGATCATCCATAAGTACTATTTGACTGCCTCTACTAACTGTTCTTGCACCTGTATTTCTCTAAACTGCCTAATGAACCTTTTCAATCACTCTCTACATAGTGTATAGACATGGTTTAATGACATCTTATTTCCTAACACATTACAGTAATGAAAAAGGAAATACGCCTGTTCCCTTGCTAAAGAGTAAATATATAAAGAGCATGGTCAACATGGGGCAAACAGAGTCCAGATCTATACAGGTTAAAGTTTTGGGCCTCATTTTCACTGCAGGGGGCCTTGAGATGCCTAAAGACAAGCATGCGTAAGGAAAAGACCGCGACATGGAGGCCTGTTTAAGCCCACATTGTCCATTCTCTATCCCTATGGCCTCTTACAGCACCCCCACCAAGCCAACAGTCCTTTGCCTCCTTTCTGTGTCCATGGTACCCCCCTCCCACACCGCAGGGACCCCTCCCCAGTGTTTGTAATCCCAGCAGAAACACTTAAGGTTCACAGTGGGTGCTCATCAAAACCATCTGCCTGAGAACAGAGTGAGAGGGGAAGAGAGAGATGACGGACGGAGGAGGTAAAGGGAAAGAGCGAGGGAGGAGAGGCAGAAAAGCAGGGAGGCGAGCTGCCTCCTCCACTTCAGATGTTGGGTGTACTAATCTGTTCAATTAGCACCATTACAAGCTCTGCTAGTAGCCTGATTATTATTAGTGTAATCTTCACCCACACTGAGGAGCCAGGCCCGAGCTACAGTGGCTGCAGTGAGAAAAGAACTTATGAGGAACACCTCTCACAGATGCTTGAGAGTAAATAATAATCAGAATTATGAAAAGCTGCCACAGGAGCGAAAACAAATGGTTGAACGATTACTTTATTAACATGTAAGGTAAAATCAATAGTGGGACTTCTCTATCCTACCTGATCGGTCTTTGGGGAGCTTATTTCCCCTCACCTGTGACAGCAGGCTACCCACTGTGAATAACAAATGACGCCTGCTAAGGTCTCCCTCTGCACGGGGGGGTTAGAGCAGGACAGTACAGGGCAGTAGTGTGTGTGTGTGTGTGATTTGAACTCACATGGGGGCCAAACATTGACACAGACACACACACTTGCTCATTTACATAGGTTAGCAAGCAGATATATATATTACATATATACACATATATTTTCATGCTCTTCAAGCTTTAATCCATTTGCAGCTTCGATGGTAGTAATAAACAACTGACAGAGAGGTGTACTGCCTTCACACTGGGTCCAGTTTGAGTTACTATAAATATTTCATAGACTGCCCGCATGCCTAGATCAAACAATGTTCAGTATTTAAACCGCCTCCTAGACTGCTGAGAGAGAGAGAGAGAGAGAGAGAGAGAGAGAGAGAGAGAGAGAGAGAGAGAGAGAGAGAGAGAGAGTGAGAGAGAGAGAGAGAGAGAGAGAGAGAGAG
>JAVQJL010083874.1:0-15647 GCA_036024295.1 Nannoperca obscura
TACATCGCTGCCAATGGCAGAATCAAAGAGCATTAAATCAAAGAACCAATGATCTTAGTACAATGTCAAATACAATACATTTAGACTAGCAATATAATCAAACTAGCAATATCATTCCAATATCATTACGACTGCAACTGATAATTTATATAAATCTGTTATTTAATATTTTGCTATTATTTTATCTGGAAAAGGGCAAAAGCATGAACAAACCTCATCACAAGTTCCTGCAGTCTAAAACCAAAAGGACAAAACTCACATTTAAGAAGCTTTAATCGACATGCGGTCGACATTTGTGCTCAAAAAATGGCTTAAACAATGAACTAATCCTCAAAATTGTTATCGATTAATTTTCTGACAATATTAGTTATTTGTTTGCACAATAGTCGGGATGTTAGGCAGTAAAATAAAGTTCTTAGCTTATTGTCACTACAAGCAACCGGTAGCGAACACAGATTACAGATTATAAATGTATAGAGAGAGGAGGTGTGTGTTGCTGTATAGTGTTGTGTCCTCGGCTGTTCTGTGTGTCCAACATGGAGCATCAGAGTGAATTTATTAGCAGTCACAGTGGAGCATGTTGACTGGAGCAGGCCTGTTGGAAAGGATGGGAGGGGAGCTGGTAATTTCATTAGCAGCAATTTCCTCTACAAGCCCATTACTTTGATGAAGTTCAGAGAAATGTTTATGGGCCTAAATGAAGGGCCCCAGTCTGTTTATTGAACATTCACTTTGTAACCTGTTCTGTTTTTTGGGGGGGGGATCACAAGCCGCGACCGTGATGTCTATGTTGTGGGAGGTCAATGGACAAATACAGGCTTCTGGACAAAAGTGGAAGTCATTTTTAGAGAATTAAGTGATGAGACGTGTGCAATTAAACCACTTTAATCTGCACAAAAACCTTTAAATGAGAATGAAAATGATACAGAACAAGTGTGATCTGTTGTTCAAGTCCATGGTGATGATGAAGGAAAGAAATAATGAACAGATGTGTTGGAGAAATAGTCCGAGCTTTGAGAATGAGAAGAAGAAGAATTAAAAGCCACTGGCAATATTTAGCATTTTCTTTTAAAGCCCCTGAAACGTTTGTATTCCAATAAATAATTGTGTCTAAAAAAGCAACAAAGTTGGTGACAGCGGCTCGACAACCGACACGAGCAGCCCATTTAGATTTCAATGTTGCTAAATCTTGATTGGTGTGTGGAAATACGTGACATCACCTCTTTTCCAACTGAGCCCCGCCCACTTCTAAACCCGCGAGACGAGCTCAGAGAAAAAACCAAAAAGCTGAATCATGTGAAGAAACAAACAGTTTTAACTTTGGTAGAAAATAGTGGATTCATGTAGGATCTAGTAAGATGGAGGAAATAAGTTTTCAGGGCCTTTAAATAAAATAAACAACAACATTGAGCTGCATTTAGCTAACGTCCTGCAGCAAGAAGCTAACACCTTCAGAGATCTCGCGTTTCTGACCAAACTTATATCTTGTCACTTTGTGTTTTCACACGAGCGCCATGTTTGATTCGGTAGTAAATCCTCCTCTCGAGTGCAGACGCTCTGAGCATGTGATAGCAGCAGTGTGATGTAGTGATTTGCCCGTGGCTGGGAGCCATTGCGATGCCGGGCGCTGGAGGGGATATTCTTTAATCAGAGCCAGTGGTGCATTGAGTAAACAGGCTTTGACTGCTCTCAGATAACTGAGATAGAGTTCTTAATGCTGCCTTCGGGCCCTTTAACACCCACTCTCCCATTCTTGCCTGGCTTTCAGCAGAAGTGCCTAGCTGCCATTCTGTCTACTTACGGCAAGACGGCTATCTGGCTCACACTAACAGGACTGAAGGTACCACCGATGATACGACTGAATGTTCTGATGGTGCACTTAAGGATTTCTGCTGAAGATTCTATCAAACGCTCCTTTTTTCTCTCGTTTTCCAGGTTGCATGTTTGACAAAGTGGTGAGGCATTTCTACGACGACACCTGCGTGGTGCCTGAGAAGGTTGAAGGTGAGTCCCTCCTCGAGTGCACGCCAGAACTTTTAAATGCTCCGTAGAAAACGACCCCATGTGCAGTCACGTTCAAACGCCATCCAGTAACGGCGCACTGCGTGTCCTGCAGGAGACATCAAGCAGGAGTCGGGCCTGTACCGCGAGGGCCCGTCGTACCAGCGCAGAGGCTCGCTGCAGCTGTGGCAGTTCCTGGTGGCCCTGCTGGACGACCCGGCCAACTCCCACTTTATCGCCTGGACCGGCCGCGGCATGGAGTTCAAACTCATCGAGCCAGAGGAGGTGAACATCATTACTTCTATTTACAATGATTTTATCTTTCATTCTTTATAGTAATTGTAATTTAAGCACATTTTACACCAATTAACATACAGGAAAAAAAAGAAGAAAAAAAACATTTAATGACAAAATCTCATCCTTTATTTTTTGTTTTTCTAATTCTTATTACTGTTGTAGCACAGTCGTAGCTACACGCCACACTTTATTTCATTACACATAATGCTATGTGACAAACAAGCATTTGAATCCTTGACTCTTTCAAATCGTCAAGTTTTTTGATAATCGATGAATGAAATGCCAAAACATTTGCTGCTTTTCTCAGTTTAAATGATTGTATATGTTTTGAGCTGTTGGTCTGATACTTGGGAAATCATGATGGATATTTTTCACTGTTTTCTGACATTTTATAGAAATATATAAAAAGTTATCAGTTTACCAGCAGATTCATTCATAATGAAAATAACAGTTTGTTGCAGCTGAAGACACAGAAGGTTTGTTACGTTCGTATCTGTGCCTGGTGGAAATGTGGATTTTCAGTGTGTCGAAGCTAAATTTGCCAGGAAGTGAGAAATAAAGAACACCAGGTTGCGTGAAACATGCAGAATGAGCCGATGTCGAAGGTCAACATTTCAAGTGTAATGAATAATGTTGTCTGCTCTTGAAGTGGTCAAGTCAGGCCGGGGTTTGCCATAATAGCTTATTTTTCTATTTATCTTGTACTCAGCCACATCCATCCAGCTGACCCTGAAGTCCAGCGCCTGCTAAATATTTCACAGGACATATTCCTAAAAATATCACCCGTGTTGACGGTTGGGCCTTTTGAAATGGAAACCGAGGCCGGGTGTGTGTGCGCCCACATCACACACAGTGGGGCTCAGTCACTGTCGCTCGCTGCTGGGGGATGGAGGAGGGTGCAGACGAGGGGAGGGGGGAGGCTGGGAGTGTAGTGCGGGGGAGATGGAGGGGGTGGCTGGCAGCGGTCCACGCGGCCCGGCAGTGTCTAGAGGCACGGGGCCAGCTGCAGCTAACAGGGGGCCCCATTCATGCCATCAGGTGACCAAACGCACTCGCTTTGGGACGCCGCAGACAAACGTTGGACAAACTTCTGCCTTTTCACCGAGCGGGTGTGGCGTGTCAGCGAGAAGAGAGGTGAACAAAAGAAGAGAAAGGGAAAAGAGGGAAAGTGAGAACCGGAGTAAAAAGTGCAGCGAGAGGAGAAGCCGACGAGAGCGCTGTGGGGCTGTGGGTGTGGGCTGCAAGGCCGGGTGGTGGGTGGTCTGGTAGACAGGTGCTGTAACATCTGCTGCCGCCTCCGCTGGGTGTGTGACAAGCTCCTAATGAACACATCCCTGGTCAGGTCTGCTCAGGCTGGACGCACTCTAATTACTGTTATTAGGAAAATATGGATTAATAAGTTTGTTTAACATTTCAGCTGCCGCGACGGTCCTGTCAGGAAGTCAGGTCGACCGTGCGTGTTTGTGTTTGATGCGCCTGCATTTCGGCATCCTGCTCTCTGTTTGTGTTTACTGACTGTCTCCGGGTTGTTTATCTGTGTCGTACCAAAGGTGGCACGTCGGTGGGGGATACAGAAGAATCGACCGGCGATGAATTACGACAAGCTCAGCCGATCGTTGCGCTACTACTACGAGAAGGGAATCATGCAAAAGGTAAAAAAAATAAATAAATCTGAGACGACAGAAAATACAGCAGCAATAAAAAGAAAACGTCTGCAACACTAAAGAAGATCCGAATCTCTGCTCAGATAGATCTTAGCTCATATGCACAACAACAGCCTGACTGACACCAGCTGTGTTAAAGGAGCCTCCAAAGATAGCTTTAAAAATGACACTGCCAGCTAAATGTTCCCCCCCAGAAAGATCAAAGTACTCTTTTGTGTGACCCGAGCTGTTTCACCTCCATCCACAATTAGTTTGAATTCTTTGCAGCGGTGAGCAGCTCCCTTCCTTGCACTTCCTTTGTGCAGTGCATTGTGGGTGAACGGTGCACATCCACAACACAGCATCCTTATTCAGCAGCGTTTCCGGTGCGAACACACTACACGCTCAGAACCTGCGTAGAGTTGGATCCACCCCAGTGTGTGTGGAGCGTTTAGTTCTTCAAGTCCAACGTTTTAAGAGATTCGGGGTTATCCATAAACATTAAGAGATGCAAGAGATCCGAGTATTGAAAGTGTTGAAAAGTATAAAACGTGTTGATTGATGTATTTTTCTTCATAAGGTATCTTGTAAACGGTGTTTTTTAAGAACACGGTGGTGATAATGTTTGGTATACTTGGTGTCTCTGGTGATTTATCAGCTTTAAGAGTGATGGACTCACACAGCCGTTCCTTTTCTCTCCTCTCTCCACCTCGTCCCGTCCGCCTCCGCCCAGGTGGCCGGCGAGAGATACGTCTACAAGTTTGTGTGCGACCCCGAGGCCTTGTTCTCCATGGCGTTTCCCGACAATCAGCGGCCGGTGCTGAAGACGGACATAGAGCGGCAGATCAACGAGGAGGACACGGTGCCGCTGTCGCACTTTGACGAAAACATGGCCTACGTACAGGAGGGGCCGTACTGCCAGCCGCACCCCTACAGCGAGGGCTACGTTTATTAACGCCAGCCCCTCACACACTCCAACACACACCTCCCCCCGTCCACACACCTGACACTGTCATGTACTCTTATGCACAGTTGCTCCGGGAATAAGACTGAACACACACACACACACACGCACGCGCCCCCCTGAGCTTCCCCTTCTCTCTCTCCTCTTTCACAAAAACACACACACACATCCTGTTGTATTTATTTTTTTGCTCTTGTCTTTCTGACGTCCACACCGCACAGCAGGATGGAGAGTGCACTTTATGGACAGGACCGGTGCGGTGTTAGCCTGCCAGGGCTAGCCATGTGGTCGGCTTTTTACCGCTGTTTGTTTGTGCATTAAAGTGGGAGTCATTCTGTTTTTTTCAATTTGTTTTCATTCTTCTGATCGGAGCATGTGAGACAGACGGCGAACTCGTGGCCACACAAGGACTGAATCTTAAAGACTCCCTGCAAAAGAAACACTGATCACTTTTGTCCGACTCTCCTTTAGTTTGTCCTCAAACGTCCGTCCTGTATTTTCACGCTCATTCAAGAACATACTGGCAGCGTATTGTAACGATGCTTTTATTGGTGAAGTGATTATAGACTCAATAAAAGTAATGTGATAATAAAAGAGACATTTTAGCTGCCATCGATGAGAACTGCCTCACCGCCAGTTTGAGCACAGCACCTGTGTCTGTCAGTGACCTCCGCCCCTCGTCCAATCAAACCGTAGAGCTCATCATGTAGGTGTTTTTGCTGTGACGACACAAACCCCAGCGGATCACTCTCTGAAGAAGATCAGACCAAGATAGTCTCTGCGCATCACATGTGAACGGCCCTGTGTTTAGGATAATCAATAAAGCCGCAGGCCGCTGTAAAATATCCCATCATCCACTGTAAACAGCAGTTTCCTTTGTATTCTGAAACACATCGTTCGTTTTTAAGTAACGGGTGAAAGTGTATGTACAGTTACACAGCATCAGTCAACACTTTCAGGTTATTATTTGCATCCCCTAATAAAAAAGACACAAGTGACTTTATTGGCTTTAAACAATAAAAAGCTAAAAAAAAAAAAAGGAAAAAATATTCAAAGTCAAATATTTCCCTGATTCTGTTTTTCTTTTGTTTTTGTTCCAGGTGAACATGAGGTGTATATTTTGCTTAAAACCTGTTGCGTTGCCATTAATAGGGTTGCTTTTTGGTAAAAACAACAAAAAAAAGGTATGAGAAATATTTAGAGTTTTATAATGTGATGACAAAAAAAATTCATGTTATAACAAAAAATATTGTTCCATTGTATAATCAGGTAACTGCACATTTTGTTGCTGCTTCAAATTGTACGTGTATTTTTTAGTCTCAAGAAGAAACAAAAGAAAAGTGGCGCAGCAGTTCTGCTTTTCTGGGTTTCTCTCTTTTTCTTTTTTCTTTTTCTTTATTTGTTTTTGTTCAATTTGAGCATTAAAAAAAAAAAGAATCTGGTCGGTCTGAGTTTTGTTTCTCAAGGGGTTGTGTGTGTGTGTGTGTGTGTGTGTGTGAGGGCGATCGGCAACAGCAAAAACTAATAAAATAGTTCATGTTTTAATTAATTGTGATATAAAAGTTTTGTTGTAGTGCGCTGTAGTGTTTCTTCTGTTGCTTGCGTGTGAGAGAAAAATGTGATTTCCATGCTCAAACTTTACATTTGTCGTGGCAGAAAAAGAGTTTTAGGTCATAAATTTACATATTGGCAGTGAAGCAAACGTGTGTGTGTGTGTGTGTGACTAATAGATTATGGACTCTTGTCAATTTCCAGGTTGGAGAGAAAACCCCCAACTGCAAAGCATTTAACCAAAGTGACACCTGAGAGAGAGAAAAAAATCAATGGCTAATTTAAGACGGCACTTTTTCATGTAGGTGAATTGTTTCTGTCCTTTTTGTTTCGCTCTCTCTTACGAGACTGGCAGTAATGAAACCAAACCAAAGCAGGAACACTCCCTTAAAGTTATTATTTCCTTCTGCAAAGTGTCACTACTGCTAAAAATCAATGCCTAATTTAAGGAAGCATTGTTTAATTGGTTCCACTGATGGGAAAAATGAAAACGGATGTGTAAGTAATGAAAAAACACTACTTGCCTTAATTTGTCAGAGCAGGTTACAAGCCAACCCTATTACAGTCCCCACTCTTAGATCTTTTTATTGATTGTCTGTAGTGCAGGGAATTGCCCTTAACTTTAAACACCTGATTGCTTCCCTGAGGATATTTAACAACATCTAATCCGACATGTACAAACCCGAAAAACAGCAGTAAGGCTTTTAATATGATGAATGACACTTCTAATTTGGGTTTTCCCTCAACAAGCCGCGTCGGCAAAAACCCGCCTGCTCACCAGTGACAAAGTACTGCGCACACGTAAAATTACTCAAAGCGCATTATGAGAAGCCGCCCAGCACTTAGAAGATTCTAATAAACACGATCTACGCAGGATTTTAAAGGAAGTCCTCACATTTAGTTCTCTAATTTCAAAAACACTGTTGCTCAGGTTCCTCTCAGGGGCCAGACTCCGCTCAGATCCTTTGGATTTCTGAGGGCCAATTTGTGTGATTTTAGGCATCTGAAACTTAAACATGGTGGATATTTCTACATGCTGTTTACTGTATATTATATTTAAATTTGGACTAATGAAATATCTGGTGTTTAACTCGAACACGCAAACCTTTATGAAATTAAAGAAAATATAATTTAACAGATGTGAAAAACCTCTCTAGCAGTACGTTTACTCCAGTGTTGTACTTTTCTGAGGTACTTTAGTGAAGTATTTTCATTTTCTTGCTACCTGATCTGAGTATTTTTTCCACCGCTGCTTTCTAGTAGTTGTCTGGTCAGGGTGTATGAAGGTGGGGGTGGGGGGGGGCTGTGTTAGGGGTACTTTACTGTGTGAGGCAAACCGGCTTTGGCCTCCGAGGCTGCATGTGGTTTGACTTTTGCTGTTCAAATGAACTTCACGGTTACAGACCGGACACAAACGAGTGCGGTTTATTCAAACTCGCGTCATTGAAATCCAATGCAAAACGCCTCGGTGCTTTCAATATGTGGTGAGCTCTTCTTTTTTATTCGCTGCCGGTGGGGCTCTGGAGCACTTTACACCTGTTTGTAGGGAAGAGTCCTAAGGTCACTTAGACGATTGCTCGTCTTACACCTTCTGAAGATGTTGTGTCACTGAGGCTGAAAATCACCATGCAAATCCTGTTATCTGGCCCCGGTTCAGGGGAGCAGGGCCTCAGCCATCAACATATTTACCATTTATGGACATATGCTTCACATCCTGTGCCACCGGCCAAATCCTCCCTCCTCTGCCGCACTACCGGCTAATATTCTGTGTATCTGAACTGCGAGTTGTGGTCCTCCCCCACTGTAACAAACAGATGGCCGCTCGATCTTGAGTCATCACAAACCCATTACGAGAGTGACTTGTCCTCAGCCGGGCCGCCTTGATTCGTGCCCGATGGCTCTCGCCAGTGTTTGCTCAGGCTCTTAAGTCATCCTCGGGCTTCATGACACACTGTGTTTGCTCAGGTTAAATGGCTTGTGTTGCCCGTGGAGTCCCCTGATTGGCTGTGACACTGCAGTGTTTGACGACTGAAATGACACCGAGCGGGCCCCGCCGCGGCAAATGTGTTTGGCTGTTTGAAACAAGTTGGCTTTTAATACAGTGTGTTTACACACCAAAAAGCCCTAAGTGTGTTTCTATCTGTGTTGCCAGGGTCTATCAGTGGCCAGACCAGTGAGCATAAATCATTCAGGGGTAATTCAGAGGAACAACACAGGCTCTAAAAGGAAAAAGCAGGGAAATTATAAAGCCTCTATAATGGAGGCCCCTATTACAGCTGCTGGTCCAGTTCAAGACTGCCTTATAAATGGTTTTATTATCTAGGAGGCACTACTTTGGCCAGCCAGCCAGCACTAAGGCTACATCTGTCTTAGTGGACTCTATTTTACAGTAGTCCTGCACACAATTCTGAGTTGTAATTGAAAACGTCCCAAAAACATCCTCATTTTCTTCCGAAGTTCCGATTCCCAAATCCAGACTCAAGTCAATGATTTTCTTTGTTGTTTTTCATTTCTTTTTTTTTTTTGGTCAATTACAGAACGCACTCCGGTGTGCTGCAGGACAGCGTGCGGATCAAAGGTCCCGGAGAAGCTGCTGACTGCTGCAGCGAGCGTCGTCGTGGTCTCATTTAACAGGCGCTTTCAGGCAACGCCACTGGTTCCTCACTCATTACACTTCTTACTCTCTTGTTGATCATCTGCCTGCTCCGGAGCAGATGAAACACAAAAGCCGCCCCATCCCGCCTCCCCAACACAAAGGCCTGTGACAGTAATAAATAGCCTCCGTGATCCAGGTTTAGAAAGCTGTGAAATTGGATATTGAGATGCTCTCCGGAGCTGCGGGTCGGGAGTAGTTTCAGACTAGACTGTGGGAATCATCTAATCTGATCACCAGGAACGTAAGACGGGCTAATCGCCTGGCGGGCCCGGTCTCCTGCGCCCGCGGGGGCATTGGTGGTGGGGAATTGATGCCGTGCTCGTTTTTGAATGGGGATTTATCAAGTCTTTAGTTTCACACACACACATGCGTAAAAACACTTAAATGCCCTTTCGTTTGTCAAAATGTTGGTACATCAGATGAAGGATGAAACCTTGTTGTGTAATGCAGGATGTCCAGTTGTGTTGTTCCCTTACAGCCCTCTCCCTGCCACCTCCACACCCTCCTAACCAGCAGTGACTTATGCACATATTGTGACAGACAGACGGGGAGTTAGACACGCAGACAGACAGGTGAACAGTCAGCTGAAGAAGGATGAACAGAGAGTTCTTGCATGTTATCTGATGAAATCGTGCTAGTTTTGGACATTTGCACACATTTAAAAACTCCTCATGAAACCCACTGAAGAGATCGAGACAACATCACTGTAGACTCAACCACACGGACGTAGACGCTTCATAAAGCTGTTCTGAATTCCCTTCCTTCATTATTTTTATGAGATTTTGACAAAACCTCGTGACAGACGGACACAAGCTAGCAGCTAAAGCTCTGGAGACAAGCTCACCTCGGGCAGCTTGTAGGTGCCGGCTGAGGCAAACAAATGGAAGTGAAGTATAGTTCTCGTTTCTGTGACTTTACAAAGACGCCGACGTTTGTGCAGACCAGCTTTCATCAGAGCGTGATGAAACCTGATGAAAGCTGCGTGCTGTAATGTCGGCGTCTTAATAAACAGTCGCAAAAAAAAAAAAAAGGGAACTCAGTGTGTGGCCACTTTACTTTAATGAAAAGCTGGATATTGGCCACTCGTGTTGCTGGGTTTCTTTCTGACCTGACAGTTACATAAAAACCTGCACACTTGTGTCTTTTCTTTGACTTCATTTCACTTTAAAGGCACTAATGTGTCCCGTGTCTCCTGATTAAACTGAATTAGCATTCAAGCATTTTACCCACAGCAATACCAGCATTGTTTACATGCTATATTGCATGCATGTTTCTTAGTAACCATATTTTTTGGTAGTTCAACGTATGAAATTATGTTTTTGGGATGAATGCAGAGAACAACGTTTTAAGAAGTTATAAGGAGATGTTTTTTTTTCTATTGTGGGATCAAATGCAATATTTCACAAACATTTGCACAACTACTCATGAAGCCCAAACAAAATCAAAATGTTTTTATTCATTATTTTTTACTCATTATTCCATCTCTGATGATCTGAAACTGTATTTACATCACGAGACACTAAAATGCTTCATGAAAGCAGGTTGGCAGCTCTCGGTGGAGGAGAGTCCCTGAGATGCACTACTGCCTTTAAATCAGGAATTAATTAACAAGAAACATTATTGATGAATAAATAAAAGGTTACGACGGGAATGAACCTGTAGAGGATGTTCGACATGGACTGTGGTCGCGGAGGAAGCTGCCTCAGATTTACTGAGCATCTGACTGAGTATCAGGTGTTTCATAAAAGCCTATATATTCATTTAACTATTGTCTGGCTCTTAGTGGAGACTTGTAGTTTCCCGTGATGCTCTGTATTCAGTTTCAGAAGCAGTGGCAGCACTCGTGAGCTGTTGCAGTGATTTCTGGGACTTTCCAGCTTCGGAACAACAGCACCAAATATCAGTGAGTTAGGTCTAAAAATATCAGTGTTGGCAACTTCCGCCAAAACTCCCAAACCGGCGGAGGCCTGACCCCGGCGCTCCCGCCCCGGCCTGGCACGCCACCCGTCTCCTCACCTTCCACAATGTCGTTTGATCTTTTGCGACGCTGTCAAACGCCGCGGATCAGCCCCACGACAGACCTTGTAGCCACAGCCACCCAGTGAGGTGGCCAACCATCTGTCACTGGGGCCCGAAGACCTTGGGCGGCAAAGGGCCCAACCCCCCCAACCCCACCCCCACCCCTCCACCTCTCCGCCCCCTCCCAGGGCCCATTAGCTCTCCCTAATGCAGCCGCTGTAGCTCCGAGAGGGCCCCTAACAGGCACAAAATGGACTGCTACTTATCCTCCTTAATTCCCAAATGAGTTCTCTTTAGCATATACATAATTCATTTCTTGGAGTCACTTACGGGCGCCTTTCACCACATACTCGTGTCAGGTTTATCTTTGTAACAGTTTCAGGTGTGAGAATCTTGATTGTAAACTGCATTAGATGAAATCTTGGTGGGAGGAGTAAAATGTCTGTGCACGTGGGAATTAAGAACGCAAAAAGAAAAACAGATGAGTCTGGATTTCAGAGTCATGCAATGTGATTTAAATAGCGAGCGAGGAGCCTGCAGAGCCTGGAAAAGTATACTAATGTAGTCAGATGAAGATAGATATCACAGGGGTAAATTTAGACCACCTCACATTCATAATACCTAATGCCCTTTAAATAGGCTTAAGAGGAGAACTAGAAATAGGCTCTGATAATTAATTATTTTCACTAGATTTCTTCTCCTTGCTTTCGTTTCCACGGGCGTATTAATTCTTTCCCTGCAAATATGTGGCAGCCATGTCAAATCTACTAAATAATGCACTTGTTACGATACACCTTAATTTGTTGGAGAGAGGAATTCATGGGGTGTTCGCCGGTTAAATTGAATGTTTTAGTAATGGGTTTTTTCAAGTTGGAGCGTGAAGTATTAGAGCGTAAACAGGACTCTTTGTGAGTTTGAACACGAGATTAGAGTGATTTTGAGCTGCCATCAAGATATATAACTACAATATAAGTGCTGTTCCCCTGCATGATGTTGCATGAGGTCATTTTGAAAGCCATAAAAGCATCACGCCTCGGTCTTAAATAAGATCACATGTAGAGTAAAGACACACAAGCTAAGATAATAAACAACTGTCAACATACAGAAGGAGCTCACAGTCGCTAAAAACCCCAGAAAAACAAACCCTGCTGCGGTGAACAGTTGTATTTAAGGCTCCATATCAAAACACATGTCATAAATAGAAGTGACAAAGATATCTCTGGCTATCAGGAAACCTGCAAAACACACAGGACAAGCACACCCTTCTTCTCGTAAGCCGCATGAGAAACAAAGGCGTAGTGTGATAGCACAAATGGCACGCCTCCAGGAGCACTCTCCGCAAGCCACGCAACGAAGAGCCGAGCAAACACATCACACTGCAGGACCTGTGAGCGCAGACACAAAGGCTGCAGGAGCAGGCCCGTGGCAGCGAGCTGACCGCTACCGAAGCGCTCATGTGAGCAGAGATTCTGCTCTGGACCCCCGTCGCCTTGTTTTGGCAACAGAGGGCAGGGGGACTGAGTGCTGAGCCAGGACAATATGTTTTTTCAAATGCCCCTCAGCCAACATTTATTTAGCTACAAGCTGGCACGTCTGAGGAGCTCGGCGCAGCCAAGACGGGCGCGCAACCGTGATTTTCAAGATGTTACAAACATCAGGCTTCAGTATGATTCTGACCTTGCTAATGTCCAATAAATTACAAATGAGTTTTGTGTGCGATAACTGCTGCGATGCCACATTTGATGATGCATTATGGGTAGGCGGTCAAGGCCAAAAAAATAACAAATTGACAATTTAGTTATAAAAACAGATGGAATAAAATAGTTTTCTCAAATAAGAAATTGGTTTGTTTCTCGCCCGGGCACAATTTGAAAGGCCAGCACAGAGCGGGAGAGATTCAATAAAGACACAGCATTCATTTTTTGTAGCTGGCTGCAGATTGCACATGATGAAGAGTGAGGTGCAGGATAACACAAGAGCTCTGCATACAGTAGACTCGTGGTGGAAGGATAAAGTGGGGGAGAGAGGGAGCTCTTTATTTATTTATTTCTAGCTTTTAAAACAGATGGTTCCTTATGTGCCGAGCGGAAGTGTCTGTTAACTCAGTTGGCTCACTATTGGTGGCTGCCGGCCAATGACAACAACGGGATCGGGGAGTGTGAGCAACAGTGCAGTTTGCTTTCTTCAGATGCTCCGCGAACAGAAGGACGGCAGCCTGCAGATACTGCTGCACGGCCACCCAAGTCTGGAGGTGCCAGCGCCGGCACCCATCGCACCTCACGGCAGCACCGGCTCCGCCTCGCTGCTGCAGGCGTGGGTTACAGGACGACTTCAAGTTGTGCTGTTGAGTACTGAGGTTATTTTACAGGTCATGGAGTGAAGCTTTGAGCATTAAGTCTTTCCCCTTGTTGACTATCTATCCTGAAGTGCAGACGTTTCCGTCCTGAAGTGTTGTTTTTCTAAGGTTGTGTAGTGCAACAAAATAACATTTGAATACAAATTACAGTCTCTCGTGTAGAGGAAAAATAAAAGACGCTCAACAATGGATGGAAATGGTTAGATGTGAGTTTTTAAAGGTTGATAACACGACCATTAAGTTATATTTGTTACATTTCAACCTCCAGGATTTAGGTTTTCAACATGGCCTCTTCCAGACAGGTCTCTGCACAGCTCTAACAGCATCATGCTACTTCTACATTTGCTTTGCCTGTTGAGGCAACGGTCATTATTTGCATGACCACAAGAGATCGCTTGTCGGGTAAAAAACAACAACAGCCCAGTATCCCTTTTAAATCACGTCATTATGTAGAAATCCACACCAATGCCAACATCGTGTACCAAAGCAAGAAGCAGTGTGAGGTGGAAATCAGGCTTCTGTGCAGGAGGCCGGAGCTCGCATCACTTCTTAGTTGCCTATCCCTAACCATGATCTTTCCCAAAGCTTAGGGTAACCCCCCAAAAATGTGTTTTTCTCATTCTCACTTCACCTGAATGTTTTCAGCAGAACGATGTGTGAGCAGAGTTTGATGCTAGCAGGCGGCTAAAGGGGGAACGTTTCACGTAAAGCTTCATTTAAGGAGCATTGGAGCCAATCATGGTCCACTATTCAACTTACACCACTCGGATGTGGAAACCTGAAGCCTCCAGCACACACACACACACACACACACACACACACACACACTGAGAAAGGACTTTTCAGTGGAGCAGGAGACATCTTGTGTCCTGCAGTTAAACTTTCAACATGAATTATATTTGCATATTCATAGAGAAGGAATAGATCATTAGGTTGTTGAACGAGCATTTTTTTATATAAAACATATCTAACCACATAAGAACGAAAACAATAAAATGTCATTGATCATAATTCTGGGTTTTTGCAGAATTGTTCTGTGTCAACATGATAAAAAAACTGGTCATCTGAGTCTTTTCTGTTTGCTACAGTTTCATGTTTAACACACAGGTGTGCGCATCCAGCAGCCTTGTGAGTGTGTCTGTATAATTTTACACATTTCCATCTTTTATTCCGTGTCGTTGTCCCTCTGAACTGTCTTTGTGTCTCAACAGTGTCATACAAAAAACATCTTACCTCCTCTGACTGTCAGAATAATTACATTACTCATTCACTCTATATGTCTTCACACCAAGAGGTCCAGGAGGCGTAATCAGCCTATAGGAAATGTGTCTAATTAACCAGTTGATTAATCAGTATGCTAATTAAACTATACTGATACAGTTGTAGGTATCTGGTTTGGGGCCTGGCGCGGGATGAGATTAAATCAGAGCTGTGGGACAGTTGCTGCGCTAAAAAGATGCATTGAATGTTGGCAGTATGTTCCTCCACGGTGAGGAAACACACCGAAACACGTCTCTGCCCACCCATATGGCTGCGTCTGCAGTGCATCTGCCTCGGCACGTTACATACAGTAACCAACCTACATCTTCCAGTTGTGTTCGCACCTCGCGGCGCCGCGCGCAAAGTGAAAATTAAAGGCAGAAGGCTCGTGTTACGGGAATAATTAAACAGAGGCCAAGTGAAGACACACTCCACGTGGCAAGTGCACGCCAACCCTCAATTACTCACAGTGAACAAAGCAATTAAAAGGTCTGTCCTATGGAGTCACCTGGGACTGGAGTGTGAGCTGTCTCTAGTGAAGCCCCCAGGGGCCCGAGCAGCTCCACTGGCCAGGTCCACAGGTAGATAATTACTATTGATCATCTGGCATTAGAGCATGTGGAGCCACATTGTTATTTTTTTGCCAGCTCTCTATTTTAGGTGTCCAGACAGACAGGCAGTGAGACAGGCAGACAGACAGACAAACAGACAGAGAGAGAGACAGACAGAAAGGCAGAAAGAGAGAGACAGGCAGACACAGACAGACAGACACGCATTGGATCATATGGATGTAATTCAGTGACACTAAGACCTCTAACAATGTAGAGTGAACTTCCTGTGTGAGCTTCCTCTCCCCCATCAGCGGCTGTTCCATTTACTACAACTGCAGAATACCCCCCC
>JAVQJL010083875.1:0-11004 GCA_036024295.1 Nannoperca obscura
AATTTTCTTAATTCTTCTTGGTTGGAGTATAAAAACATTGCATTGTATTTCATTATGGTTAAATTTGGTCTGGGTTAGTATGGCCCCCCCCCCCCCCAGATTCAGATTATGATAGGTAATTGGCTTGTCATCAGTAATGGAGGAAAAATATGTTGCCCAGTGAGAAAGGACCTAGGTTCAAAGTTGGTTGTTTTTGTTGTCCAACATCCCTCTCAGCACAGTTTAGCTTTGATTGCACCAATGTGTGTGTGTGACCACTGTATAAAATCCATTTAGCGCTTCAGGACATGCTTAACTATGATGGTGATGCAAGACTTTCTAGGTGCAGAAAAGTATTATTGCTATCTTGTGTTTGTCTGTAATACAATATTATCTGTAATAGTGTTTCTCTACACTCCACTCTGAGCAAATACAACCATACTGGACTTAAACAAACATGTTTCCCTCCCAACGCTCCAGTCAAACAAACTGGGTTGATCAAATATTGGCATTTGACTTTAACCACTGTGAGGTTTGATTGCTGGTGCCTGAAATTATTTCAGCCAATGTTTTTGGCATTCGGCTCAGCACTCAAACATCTTTCGGAATGTTCATTGAGCAAAGCACAAACCATCTGCATTATTCATCAAAGCTGCCTCCAACATACCTCTGGAAAAAAAGTGTGATTAAACCAGGGGGGCTTAAGCACTTCCATAAACAAGGATATGATCGGCGTTAATAATAAAAAGCTCTCAAATGGATGTTACATAATGAAACAAGAAATCCTTGGCTAGGCGAACAGTGAGGAGGCTTGCATCTCAGAGGTGGCATGACATCATCTACTGAAAAGCAACCAAAACCTGCTAGTCCCTCAGTAGCTATTGTATAGCGACTGGAACACATTCAAGCCATTATTCAATTTTGCAGATGCATTTAAGCAAACTGCTGCACACTGATCCTCCTCCTCTTCAAATACTATTCTAACATCCTTGTGCAATATGACAAAAAAACTTGACTGAATCATTGTGATCTGTGCAGTGATAGTGGAGCAGATAGCACCTCTCTCACATTCTCTTTCACCAGTCTTTCAGCCTTGTACTCTGGCTCTAGTTCAACCTTTCTTATGACAAACACACACGTGACCTTTGCTATAGCCCTCTGGCTGAGGACCTACATATGAACTTGGGCTGTCATTGACATTCTCTTGCAGGATCATTGCAAGCTTGAAATGACACCGTGACCCAGCAGGCACATGATTGTGATCAATGGACATCACAAGGAGAGGCTATGGCCGTGAGATAACAGCTAGTTTACCTTTTACTCAGTCTGTCACTGCCAGTGCACAACGAGCTGCAGTGCAGAGGTCCACTTGGTTCCTAGTGACCAAGATCGGAGTCAGGCTGGGTAGAAATTCAGTCTGTGCCACCATACACAAGAGGAAGAATTTACAGAGACTGCTTGGTAATTGGAGATGCATCATGCTGTGCTCACTGGAACACAAACATATCCATGTAACACAATACAATACACATCTGTCAATCCAAGTTATAACTCTGCCCTTAATAAGACAGATACCCATTATACTTGTTCATTTTAAAATTGTTTAAGTTTTATTTCTATTCTTGGCTTCTCTGAGTATAAAGAGCACTAGAAGAATAAAATGCGATTTGACAAATGTGAGTGACCCACGTGAGCAGCCTTTACTGCAGATCTTTCAAACACCCCAACTCCAGGCTACTGCCCACTTGTCCCTCTCAACCTCCTGCCAGTGACTGCCTAGTTGTGGTTAAACCCCTGCCACAAGCTGCTAAGTGCTCCCTTGTGTGAGTCAGTAACCTCCCACGCCCCTAACACACAGCTTAAACCCCTCTGAAACAACTTAATAAAAACAAAACAGTTGGCATAGAGGCTTCTCAACAATCTGTTTATTATTTGTCCTGGTCATCTATTCATTGCACTTGGCAACCTAAACTGCGCCCCCCCAATTAAAAACGGTATCTATTTGACTTGAACTCTATTCCAACCTCCTCCTCCTCCTCCTCAGCTTGTTGCCAGTGGCCTGTTTAATTCCTGCTTGGTGCCATTTCTGCACAGTGGCCCCCTATTGCAGAGCTATGAATCCCTTCTCCCAGCTCTGCCACCATGCCTCCCATCCCCCTTCCTTCTGCCCTCTCCCGCCCCCACCCCCTCTGCCTCTTCCTTCCTCTCAACCCCTTTGCCAGTGGCCCTGAAAATCTCCGGAGGCAGGCAGTGCCAAACGTTCCAGCTGTTTAAACAGGTCAGTGGTTGGTGCCGTGTGTCAGCAGGTGTAGCTTTGCCATTGTGGTGCCCTACATCGCTGGTTTGTGCTAACCCCCCTGAATCTGTTGTCCCCAAGGAACTGCAGGGCCCAAACTGTACTGGTGCTCAGCTGAGAGAGATGCTGCATTTACATGCATTTTATTGCCTCAACCCCTTTTTTGTATTTCTGATTTTTGCATGGTTGAAAAAAGGCTTTTATGGATTGATGAAAAGATCAGAGCTGTGTCATTAAGGCATGAGAATACACTAATTTAAGCTGAGTGTGTAAATGTTAGGAGAGCTTGCTCTTTCCATGAACTAGAATGATCCAGGTGAAAGCTGTGAACCTTTATTGATTTCACCTTTTAAATCCACTAGTCATTCAGGGGAGATGTGCTATTCGTAGATGAAGAGAAGAGGGAGACACATTTATGCAAGGTTAAGCCTCTGAAAAACGGAGACACGGGTTCTGCAAAAATAGAGTGCAACTCATTACAAGCAAGACATTTCTGATATTTTTTGTTTGAAAAAGCCACACTGTTATTCTACTAAGACGTGTAGTCAGCACAGTGGAAGATTGGCAAATGTCTGCGCCTGCATTTAATCCATGTTCTGTTCCATTTAGTTCATGACAACTTCCTGCACACTGTCCTTCTCACCTGAAAAAACTTCCATGATCTGTCCTTGGCTGGTCGGCACACACAGAATTATATGTCAACATTGAATGAGGACAATTTGTTTTTTCTGGAAATTAGTTATAAAAAAGGACAATTCTTTGATGACTCCATGGAGCTTTTGAGTTTACAAAATCAGACACACAAAAATAAAAGTCAAAGTTAAGGTCAAGGTTAAGGTTGAATTAAAAAGTCACAGCAGAGGGTTTTTTAAAGGAGCAGAGGTTATCTTTTATTTTATTTTTATTTAAACATTGTTTAACTAGAAAGTCCCTTAAGATTAAACTCTCGTTTTTGACGGAGACCTGGCCAAGATAACACACCACTACAAAGTTACACAAATTATAAAACAGAGCAAGTCAAAAACATAAAAGGGACAGTTCAAAAGAAATAGAGCAGGTACGGTAAGCATATGCAATAAAAGGCTTTATCATGTGAACAGTATCAGAGTGTAGTCAGTTTCATCAGAGCAGTGGCACGTGCAGGCAGACTGTAGGTCGACTCTGTAAATGTAATCTAGGTGGACAGTTTATGACAGTTACCTAAAGCAGAATCTTTGAATGTATATAAGACCAGTCAATTGAAATGCTATTGGCCCAATCTTCTCATTGTAAAGTAACAGTCACTCATTTTTGTCCTTTTTTAATTCTCAATGAAGCTAATGGTAAAAGAAAAGGGATTAAGGCTACATAGCAGCTAAAAGATTTGCACAAATGTAACAGCAGGATGGTGAGCATATAAATACATTTCTTTTTCTGTATTTCCCTGCACATAATGGCCTCTAAGGGAAATGCATGCAAGGACTGAAAAGCAAACATGTTTTTCAGTAGAATTATGCAGCAACCCCTGCAGGCAAATTAGCACAGAAAACTACTGCATTCATGTTGGGGCACAAAAGAAATTCTCTGTTTTACTCATAATAATAAGATCTTTCCTTTTTACTTTCACAATGGTTTCCTACTATAACAAGGAGGAAATTAAATATTTTGTGTTATCAAGATTCTTTATCATAATGAACATGAATTCCTCTGTTATTATGGTAACTTAAGATTGATCTTGAAATATAAGGAATATGTTAGTCTGTGGCTACACTACTTGGTTGATGTCTTTTTTGATGATGATTTTAGTGTCTAAACTAGAGTTTAAAAGCACATTGATTGTTTTTGATTTGTTGTTTTGGCCACTTGGGGGCAGCAGACCAAGTTATAAACAAAACATCAAGCATATTGTCAATTTATAACGTTTTAATGGTAACCGTCTTAGCAAACCATTCTGTTTACACATCCAGCAGATACATAATAATCTCTCTCGTTTTAGCTCATGAGAAACATATCTGGCTAATTAGCTGCTAGAGGTTCCAAATGCTAGTGCTAATGCTAACTGTCTGTCATTTGGGCGCTGGAGTGCTGAATCTGCAGACCTTAAAACCAAAATAATGAGCTAGAAGAGGCTAGAAAAGTCCAAAGTCTTGTGACAATTCTCAGTGGGTTTGTAACTAGGAGCGAACCCTGTCATGTTACAGAAATTCATTACTACCACTAACACTACTGCAGCTTTAACCACAGAAATGGCAGAAAAGCTCACATAACTAGTTTTTGTACTGATAAATGATTTTGATATTTAAGTATGAGAAAACACAAGAAGAAGAAACACAAAGCCAAAGTCACAGAGGGGGGCACTTAGTGCTAATGATAGGTCTGCCCCTGTATATTTTGTAGGAGATACAATCTAATTTAGACATGCTCCAGATCTGTCACAGAGAGAGCTGAGTTGTATTAAATCTAGCTTTATAAACCCACAACTCCATGTGAGTTGAATATGAATTAAGCATATCTGAAGTAAACGAATGACTCCTCATTGAGTATATGGGGGTGGATTCTCTCTCCATCTCTCTCTCTCCATCTCTCTCTCTCTCTCTCTCTCTCTCTCTCTCTCTCTCTCTCTCTCTCTCTCACACTCCTCCTCTCTCAGGCTCTCTTTCATATCTCTGCATGTGGCAAACACATTTCGCCCACAGAAGCAGCTGACCAGCCACCTCTTTCCCCCTCGTGGACCTGAGCCGCTCGCCCACAGACACTTCACATCAAAGTTAATTTCCGGACTCGTTCAGATGATCAAGCAGTATGTGAGTGAGGTCTTGGCTCTGCTGACCCATGTGATGAGGCTTACTGCTGTGCACGGTGTACAGTGACACCGGCATGGGCAATCAGCACAGTGGGCGTGTGTGTGTGTGTGTGTGTGATTTTGCTCAAAACCTGACTTGATACCTTCATCACTGCTATGAACATGACAGTCTCACTCCTTTGGGCCAAAGTGCAAGATCGGTTTTCACAAACGCAATCACTACGCCACCCGCGTATTCTGTCCCACCCACACATGTGGGCGGTGATGCCAATTTCAGCCACCCAGGAAGGATTTTAATTGGCTGCTTTAGCTGTCAAGAAGTGCAGGGACCTTTTGATTTGGCCAGCCTGTCACACGGTGAGCCTTAATTGGACTGCAGACAAAACATGAGGGAAAAGCATTACTTCAAGTGCTCATGCATGAGCCATTGAAATGTATTAAGACACGTTGCAATCTGAAATGCCATTACACTCAAAATGCCATTAAACTTTAAAATAAATTAGGAACTGATTGTGTTATAAGGCTCTCAAGTACTCATCACTAAGTCCTGTATGTCTTTCACTCATAATATAAATCATTTTGTATATTATATAGCAACTAAAGAGAGTGGGAAGACGAGAACTGTGCAAAAAACAGAAGAGGAAACAGGATGGCAGGCTGAGAGTAAACAGCTTCCGCAGAAGTTTGCCCATGGCAAAGAACAGCCAAGTCTCCTCCAATAATACAAATGCACACGTCAGCAAGCCACATACGACCTCGGCTAGCAGCTATCTGAATGCAACTTGTTGACAGGAAATGGCCTCAGCTGTGGAACACACATCATTGAAGAAATGGCAGCAGGCTAAAGCCCCCATCTCTATTATTGTTATTTTTTTTCAAAGTCTAGATGGGGAAGGAAAGAAAACCCAGAGGCACAAACAGAACCTGGAAAGTTCCGTCTGTCACAGCTCTTATGTTAGGACCATTACCTGTGTGAGGCCAATAAACAACAGATTTCATCTCGGCTTCCTCCCTGCTTGGCAGGTCACTACTGGGATAAATGGCCGTATACAGTATATAGCCTGTGTGTACCATACTGTACCGTCACAGAACTGACACCTAAATGTACAGTGAAAGGCACAAATCATTCTTTAATTATAACTTTTCTGGCTCTTCTGAGGTGGTAACTCTCCAGATGGCGAGAAAATGGCTCTGAACTGTCACCCCCCATCACCCATCTACACCCATAATTCTCTTCTTAATCTCTCACTGTAAACTCGTCGTCTTTATTTCTTGAGAAGCATTGTGCTTTCTCATAAATAAATAAAAAGCCTTGCAATGCTGCAAATACCCCCCGAGTCACTGTTCTGCTCCCGCCCCCTCCTTTTAAACTTCAGCATAAGCGCCATTAAAATAACTTGTCATGACAGTGTAGCCTGGGAGCAGTGCAATCAATTTCCATTACATCAAGGACCAACTGGGCATCGCCACTGAACTAAGCGCTGGTAAGCAATCTCCCTGACCGAGGGTTTGTGTGGCGGCGAGTCTGTGTGTGTGCGCAGTATTAAGGGTGTGTGTCAGTGTGTGAAGGGAGCAAGAGCATTTACATTTTCCTCCAAAAGTCCCTGCCTTACCAGTAGAGGGACTGAAAATAAGAAAAACCTGTTTTCTTCATTGTACTCATAAGGACCATTTGGTCACGGTCCAAATAAGGAAACAAGCCTAATTTTCCATCATAACATCATGTGAAATTATCACAGCTGAACAATTCAGTCTCATCTCAGTGCAGTAAGTCTCTCCCTGAAGTGATTTAGAATGCACCTTTTGTAAAAGACCAATCTGCAACTAATTAACATCAGAGTAATTTATGCCACAAAATTGATTTTTGCTCACTATAAATTATGCAAGAGTCCCTTCCGCCGTCCCTTCCCACCTTTTTATCTCTCTGGCAGAATCAGTGGATTGACATGTGGCTGAAGTGTCCTTGATGGGGCATTTCTACAAACTGTCAGAGCTGGGGGAGGCAGCTACAGACACATGTACTCGTGGCCTTGAGAGGAGCTATACATCTTAAGTATCTTAAAATCAACCCCAAAAAACTGAAACAGACACTTAAACACAGCATTAAAGAACACTTTAAAAAAATAACTTTTTAACACAGATGTACGTGATGAAAAATTCTGGTTGTCTAAAAATGTTAAAGCGATAAGGAACTTTAGTTTTCCAGATCTCTTACTTTGATCCCTTGCTTCATACCACTGTGGTGCTGAATTACATTAACACTAGTTTAGCACTGATTTTCACATCTCGAAAGCTAAGGCACTAAGTGAGCGCTAATTAGTAGAGCGAAGGCATTAATTATGTAACACGTCATATTAATTAGCAATCCCAGATGTATGGTGTGTCAGAGGAGCATTTGTAAGCACAGTTTGCTAACTGATAGATATTTGACAAGATGTATGACAGAAGCCCTCTGCAAAGGTGACAGTCGGTTAGGGAATCGTGAATCAGCTGGAATAACTCTGAACTTCTTTAATGGTGAATCATTTCAAGGAGGAATAAGTTGATGTTTCTACTTTTCTACTTTCTCGATTATTAATGCATATACATTTTTTACTTAAAATGTAAAAAAGAGTAGAATAAATAAATAATAGCAGGAGAGATGTGGTGCAGAACTGAGGAGGAATACATTTCATTTCATTTCAAACTTATCTTTTCAGTTTCAGCTGTCTGAGAAAGCAATATTAATCTAAAGCATCATTGTACCTGTCAAATCGAGGAACATGTCAAATAGCAGCCCACTGTTAGTAATTAAGGTTTATAAGCTCTTGATCCCACTTTCATGCAGGGGGATTATTGTCAGGGATTCTGTCATCCTTCTTAAAAAAACCCCAATCAATGTGATTCAATAGCAGCACAGGCACCAGACCACCTGACCTTCATGTATTTTTGCACCATCTGTTCAAACCAGCATCACTGTTTGTTGGTCATCTGTTGCTTGGTTCCACCTGCTCCATGAAGACCGTGCCTCTCAGGCAAAGATGTTTTGGTAAATATTCATTCAAAACTGCTCTGGGTTCAGATTTCTATACACAAGCTGAATTAATCACATATTCACAAGACCAGCACATAATGTGTCATAAAAACACACGCTAACTAACTAACCAAGTGCACCTGCCATTATTGTTGCCATTGTGTGCATCCATGAGTGACATGGGCAAAATAGTTGGCAAATGTGGAATATAAGTAGACAGGTGGGTGTGAATCATTTTCTCAGACAGTCAAACTGTTTTCCTATGCATTTCAAATATCTGGGCTAATCACACATGATGGAAATGCCTCAATAATTCAAGTAGACAAACCAGAATGATTAAACCAAATAAAAGGTGCCCAAGTGGTTTGGTTGGTGGCCAAAGTTAACAATGCAACCCACAGCCAGGCGTTTGATGCCAATGCTTGTTTTATGTCAGGGCAGTGTGACTACAGTATGGTTACGGTATGGTGACGTTTGGAAGCTAAAACAATTGACGAAGGCCATGAGAAGATCAGGGAGGATTTCTGGCATGACTGTTGAACATGCCCATCCACTACCTCAACAAACACTGATGGCATATGACATAGCTCAGAACACCTGCACCCACTGTGCAAACAAACATGCAACATGCATGTCAGTGGCAGAATGTGTAGCATGTGACAATCTTTGCAATAGCAATACGTTGTTTTCCCATTCCTGGTAATGCTTTGTACATCTATGCAAGTCTAATTGTCCAGATACTTAGCACTAAAAATGATATTCTCCAGCCCACCCTTGCTAGCCTTGTGTCCCAAATCTTGTGACAAAACGTCAAGGGAGATAGTCCTTTGTTTGCTTAAAACCGCATTTGTGGCCAGAAAGTGCCACCTCATCAAACAAGGGGACACTGATCAAAGTCATTTCACCTTGTGGAAAGCTGGCCAAGTCAAACTAATTCCTGGAGCTCTTCCTCGCCAGTTTGTTCATGGGGCTCAGATCTGCCAGGCCCAGCCAAAAAAAAAAAAAACAGGCATCCAGAAAAACGCTGCCAATTACCTGTCACTGCTTCTCGGAAACAAACAGACAAACACACAAACACTGCAGATGACCTTAGCATATAGAGGGATACTTTTGTAGGGAGAAAGCTTCCCCTAAGCTCTGTATCTATAGTTTGTTTTTATCGTAGAGATTCACATCCAAATCATAAGGTTAAAATCTTCTCTTCTCCTCTCCTCTCCTTCTTCAAAAACATGTTTGACAGCTATACACACATTTCAGTGAAATTACAGCCTGTACTGATATACAGTAACCAAGTAACCACTCCAGCCTGAGAACACAGTGCTCTGCACATGCTTCATGCTCAGATATTTCCTCTCCTGTTTCGCCCACTTCCTCCCCTGCTGTAAGCTCTGCAATCACATCTCCTGTGTGCAGCTCCTTTGATGGCGCCAGCAGGTGGAAACCCACCGGGATGCTGAGTGTGCACTTCAGTGTACTAACACTGCTGCTGGATTGATCAGAGCACAGGGTTGAGTTGACTTGCTGGGTTGGGTAGTGATGGCGGGGGAACGCATAACAAACAGCCTGCTAAACCACCGGGGGATGGGGGCGTCGCTGGGAACATGGGAGTTATGGCAAACAGCTGGACACAGTGGAGAACTACAGTACTGACTCGGGGAATTGTAATATGTAGAACATCTACAGAGTATGTTTTCCAGCTCCCAGAGTCCCAGCATATGTTCTTTTTGAACATTTTTAATAATAATGAGTCATGTTGGTGGTTAGTTGAGGTCAGTCACCGTAGCATACAGTACAAACAAAACAAACTTTGGAGACATCACCTTGGGCTCTGGGGATATGTCATAGGCATTGTTCATGACTTTTTACAGACAAATATTATGTGATTAATATAAAAAAGACGATATTGTGAATTATGAAATGATGTACTCATAAGATTTAGTTTTTTTATGATTCAGCAAAAAGGCAAACAGTTAATGATCCACCATGGGAAAGGTAATATTTCATTGATCGTCCTCGACGTAGCTGTTTTTTTAAGATTCCTCTGGCTGATGTGCCCTCTGCAAAGTAAAGCTGCACAAGAAAACCTAATCTTTTATCTAAAAATACACCTGCCTCATCAGCCTAAATCACAAATAAAAGCTGCAACAGCGAAAACTGCTCATCCGCATTCATAAATGAGACCCAGTTATGTCATAAACCCAAATTAAATTCTGACATGAGGTTTGGTCAGTGCTGGGAAATCTTCATTGGAGCACAGTAGGTAATGGATTGAAGCTGAGGAAAATACAAAACGTCCTTGTTAATGGCGCTGAATGAGGGGCGCTTCTGTGAAAATAATTTGTTCATAACCTCTGGTGACATGACTTTTAGGTTATAAATTCCAACAGACAAAGATTACTCTTGCTGCCAGTCAGGCTTTCTGAAGTACAGAGTGGTTCATTGTTTTCTTAGACTATTCTCAATTGTGACAAAGACTGTTTCTAAAGGTAGGAGTCCTCTGCTAAAATTTTCTTGGTGAAACTTTTACATGACCTATGTGTCTTTGTCTGAGTGGAGGTCAAGGACAGTTTATTACAAGAAAAAAAAAACCCAGAGGAAGAGACTGCTTGGAAAAACATCCACTTGTATTGAACAGAAACAATAAATGCCTCTGATGCAGGATCAAGGATGCGTGTTCAGTCTATATCTGGTTCAGTGCTGCAAACTGATGACTTTTAGCATGTTGAAGCCTCCATTTGCACTACAGTCTTATTTTTCACTTATTCTGCATTGATTTCACTAGACCGGCCGATATTCACACTGGATTTGTTCACTTTAGAACTGCAAGATACACAGGTTGCAGAAGAAGAAGAAGAAGAAGAAGAAGAAGAAGAAGAAGAAGAAGAAGAAGAAGAAGAAGAAGAAGAAGAAGAAGAAGAAGAAGAAGAAGAAGAA
>JAVQJL010083878.1:0-41168 GCA_036024295.1 Nannoperca obscura
GTATTTCTTTAAAGTTAAGACTAGTTTAAAGTCATCTTCATTGAAAAGTACAGTGCTTTTCCTTCAAAAATAAGGACATTTCAATGTGACCCCAAACTTTTGAACGGTAGTGTATGTCCAAATTTGGTGATTTTGAATATCTCAAATTAAGAGTTGCATTGTCACAAAGCTAAAAACAGCACGTTTGTTTTCTGTTTTTGGAGATACATGGTTTTCATAAGACAGTGGTGGTTGCCCTCCAGGCTAGCATAACAAGATATAGTCTGATGATTATATTTCCCACATTGTATTGATTAGTTTTTGCTCTGTAACTTACATCACCCTCATACTTTTTGGACATGATGGAAGAAAATCTAAACACCAAGGTCCATTTAGTATAGTTGGAGTTTTATGTAGAGAAAGAATCTGTACCTTAACAGTTAACATTAAAAAAAAACATTTAAGTTGACCTTTTGTGAGCTTCCTTTAGAGCGAGTTTATTTGGTTTTTATTTATCATTGAAATCTTGGAAATCCCCACGCCTCTTTGGCAACAAGATCAGTTTTGCATAAATCATAAATTTTGCCAGGAGTTGGCCCAGAGTGTATAATTTATCCCTGCGTGAAATAAAATAAATGAAGCTGAAATCCTTTTACTCGAGCACAGTGCCATTTGTAGGGTGGTGTGTTTCGCTCCACTGAAGCTGGTTAGCAGCTCGTTCTGCTCTCTTAGCCGGTTCTCATCAATCATCCACAGCCTGCTTCATTCACCAGAAAACGAAGAATATTGATGACGCAAGCACAGAATAACAGCACAGAGCAGCCCCTGGCCTCTCTTACTGTCTCCGCTTGATCAGCCGTCGTCCTATTATGGTGCTGTATTTCCACAGAGGGACCTGAGAGGGAAGAAGCTGTTAGATAAACTGGATCTCGCTGTGAGGGGATTCACCGTTAATGGGAGCAGTGCTCCTCAAGGGGCTGCTTCTGCTGGTTGCAGGTAGTACTCATTGGAGGAAAAGGATTAGCGCATAATTTTCAGTTGAAGGGGTCCTGTCACCCTGCATTTGTCTTGCCATAATGTAGCAGGGACTTTCTGAGGACCAGCAGCAGTGAAGCAGAATTAAGGCAAACATCCAAACAGTACATGTTCATTCATAAGTTAGAACCCCTGAACACAAAACAGCGGCTAAAAATGTTTAATCAGTGTCTATACTTTTAGACTAAAGTCACCAGAATCTGAAATCTGTGATGTTTATCAATTTGTAGGCTCTAGCGATGGCAATGCCAGTTGGTTGGTCCATTGACGGATTCCCAAGAAATTTGGTGCAGACATTCATGTTCCTCAGAGGATTCGCCCTGTTGACTTTGGTGATCTCCGGACTTTTTTCCTCCAGCACCAGCAGCAGGTTGACGTGTTTGGACAATTGTCGGATGGATTATGATGATTTTGGTAGATTTCCATGCTGCACAGGGGATGGATTCTAATGTGTGTTGGCTTGTTGGTTTAACATAACAAGCAATTTAAAAGCCTTGGGCTCTTTGTGTTGAGCATTTTCCACTTTTTCTGTGGCATTTGTTTGAACTAAACAAGTAATTGATGAAGATTATCGAGAAAGATTAGTAATTTACTATTATCTATGTCAATGTCTGCTTTATTTTTGGTCAGAAGTCATTTGAAAAATGACTTTGTCATTGTAACTTTTATTTGACCTTTTTTTATAATTTATTTTAATTTAATAATTGTGAATTGTATCTGTTTAGGTTTTACTCTGTGTGGGTACATAGACGTGCGTGCACAAAAATCTTGTAAACATAAAAACATTTTAGTCCCCATGCCATGTTGTTGGGTTTTAAGTTTCAAGCTAGCCACTGTGCGCTCTGGGATCATGTGATTGACAGCCAGTGAGTCCATCACCTCGATGGGGTGATGCACTTATCTAATGCACTGGCACATGGAATGCTGGGTAAACACTTTTTTCACAGGCCCGTCAGTGTCACCTTGACGTCCATTCGGCCAATCCCTCTTTTGCCACGACAGAGGGATCATTACTCCCTCCCTTCTATCGCTCTCTTCACTTCTCTTTCGCACACTTTCTTTTTCTTTCACAGATGTATTGACAATCTGTTTCTCTTTCACGTTCCTCCTCACTTGGTATTCATTCCTCTGTTCTGTGTTAAATATTTGCAACCATCCCTTGTAGCTGTCACACATCTCTCACTCTTGGCTGTCATGTCTGCTCCCATTGATTTAATTGACTTTGTGTTGCACTGAGTGAAGTGGCAGTGATGGACAGATGGCTGGGGAAAAAGAGGCTTTGGTTCCAACCAAGAATGAGTCATGCCAAGCTTGAAACTGCTAGCACACTCGCTCAGCCCATTGTCAGCCCACTGCAGTCCGCTACAGTCCTTCAGCCAGAACTGAACATGACTTGGCACGAGCAGCAATCTTCATTCTTCAATCATGATGCATAATGTGAGGTATACTGTGAAGTATGACCACGCTGCTCCAGTAAATTCACTGCTGACGCTTGTCTGAATTTTGGCTGTTTTGCTCATTTTGTTAGGAGGTTGTTTAAGATGAAATTCACTTCGTTTTAGAGTCCTGATTGGGGTTACTAGTGGGAGATGTTTACAGACTGCACAGTAAACTGCTGATTTATTCATAACTTGAACCATAGTCTATTTTTTACTTGTTTTTTATTCCTTTCTATACTACAGGATTATGGTGTCACTACATGTCTTAGCTAGGGGTTACATATTATTTTATAGAATTAAGGAAAGTTAATAAATGTAATTTATTGGTATGTATATGGTACTTTACGTGTACTAAGTTACTAGTTACTTGTAGAAACAAGACTAAAGGTGTTTTCAGACCTGCGCTCTTTAGTCTGGTTAAATCGGACTCTGGTTGGTTTTCCCTCTTGCGATTTTGTTTGGGCAGGTGTGGACACAGCAGTCGCACCCGGGTGCAGACCAAAACAACTGTACCGAGACCCTTGAGAGGAGGTTGTGTCTGTCCTGTCCCAAACGAACTGTGGAGCGGTTCAGTTGTGGTGGGAAAGGTGATCCGACCTCGATCCGACCCAACTGCCAGGTCTACTCCACGGGTTTGAGCTAAACGGCTCCTGTTAATAGCAGATGAAGCATCTTCAGTTGCCGTTGAATAGTAGATGTAAACTTCTTATTCATGTTGGCCGAAATTATAATAATGATTATTAGAATTATCGACATTTATCAGCTACTAAACTGGAAAAAGTAAATTGTGCTCATTGTGCACACTGACAAGAAAAGGCTTGATTGTTTTACTCAAAATGCATCAGTCACTACAGTTACAACAAATGGCAAGAGATGCACATAACTGTCCTCTTGAACGAACCACAGAAGCCAGAGGGGCCAAAGCCATTTGTAATCCTGAGAGACGGGAGATGAAAGCAGCACAGTAAGAGCTCAGTATGGGATGGGAAGGAATGGAAAAAGGTGAAAAGAAGTGCAAATGGGAGAAATGAGGGGATCAATGTAAATACCAGTAAACAAGCAGTGATTGAGTATGCAGTTTGGCTTGAATGGAAGGTACTCTTACTTTATGTAAGAACTGGACTAAACTTAGCATGATCTCCACAACCGTGAGAGCAGTTTATAGCTCACATTCACAGCCTTTACTTTCTGCATGACTACAGCTTGCCATTTTTGTAAGGGATACATATAGAGAATAGCTGCTATAGTGGCAAAAAATGAAGACGGAAGCTTTCAGATCATGAAGAGATTCCTTGGTGTAACAACTTCATCTACCATAAGTGATTCTGTCAGACGCAGGAGGCAGCAGTGACCTCACAGCCTCCTTTTTCTCTGTGTTGTAATAGTCTGAGTGATTTGTGACGTTCTAATGTAATGATCGCCATGCCTCTGCCTCATGCAGAGCCCTTTCAATTCCCCCTTCATCTCTCTCTTCCTCTGACCAATGCATGAAACCTCACACAATTCTGTTTGTCTGCTCTGCCTCCCAAGATGCAGGTTCTATATTGTATAATTCTGCAGGACACAGTTTAGGTCCAGTGCCAACTTTCAGCGCCAATATATAAAGTAGTAGTTGTAGCTTATACAAGGCAAGGCAAAGACTGTAGAGGTCATGGTGGTGGATGGGAATGTAATGTTGTATTGTGTCCCATCTCGGACCAACATTTAATGTTGGGTTTTTAAGAAATAACAAAAGATGGTGGTCATCAAAAGTTCTTCAACTTTGACCTTACAGTAGTTTTCATGCATGGATAATGTACATTGAACATTCAACAAGATTAAGAGTCTACTGTTTGGTTTAGCATGATTAGCTAATTATCAAGAATCAAAAGGTGTGTATTTGGTCACAAACCAAAGTGGACAAATGTTGACATGATGATGGGGAACATGAATGTGTATACCAAATTTCAATCCATCTAATAGTAAAAAAAAATAAAATAAAATAAAGTCTACAAATTCGTATGATTCATCCACCTGGGGATCATGAATGTCTGTACAAAATGTCATCTTAATCAGTCCTGTAGTTCCACCAAAAAGGGAAAAACAACCAAAATGCCATCCCTCGTGCCATGTATGTCGAAAAAACACTACCATCAAATGTAATATAAGAAAAAAGTACCCCTCTGCATAGATCAAAGCAGTGTCATACTGCTGTTAGATTATTATTAGTGGCCTGTGTGTGTGTGACACAGCGCTGTCGGTATCAGTGTGGCAGCGGGTCTGGAGGTCGGTCATGTCAGGCAGCCGGAGGCTCGTTCTGTCCCTCTGAGTCTTTGTCAGTGTTGCTATCGGAGTGCAGCCTTCACAGCTCCACCACTCTCATCTCTGGGCTCCACAGCTCCACGTTCAGATCATCTGTGCCATGTGCCCTCTTTAGGCTAGTGTCAACCCGCCTCATTAAAATAAACGTGACCGCTGCACGATTTCTCGAAAAACAGGCAGTGGATTGGTGTATTGATGAGGTGATTAGAGAGGTTTGATATAATGGACAAGATCACTTTCTTGTTCACTGTCCCCATCCATCTCTGTTCAAAACCTAATCTACTTCAGGTAATTGCCTTCTTCGTCAGGCTAATTGGTCTTAATGAGTTAAAATCACATTATTCTCCCTCAGCATTTCCTTTCATGTAAGATGTGTCATTTGTAAGTGCACGTGTCTTGTTGAGAAGACCCTGAGCAGATGGAGGCGTGTCATTGATTGGTTATGATAAGCACCACTGATTAGCATGTCATCCTTTGATCTACAGTTTGTGCTCCTTGGAGGAGTGACTGCTGGTCATAAACCAATAAGCCTATTTCCGCTGCTGGTCCCACAGGCTGACCCCTGACTTCTCTGACCTTACACAACCTCATGAAGGGTCAAATCGAGGAGCATCAAAAAAAAAAAAAAGGTGGGGGGGAGCATTTTGAATAATCCTTCTGCAGGATTTAACTTCGGCTGTTCTTTTTATGAGGAGGGGAAATTTTTTAATTAACGCTGTAATTATTCTCATTTGTCCTGTGTGGCTTTGCGATGCTCCGCTCACTTGTAATGAATCACAGCTGATCTGACGAGCGAGGATTTAGAGCAGTTTTCACCTCAGAATCCCTAATGCTGAGACCAGAGTGCAGGAAGAGATGGTTAATAAAAAGATACACTATATTTAACTCTTATTCCTTACTGTTAGAGAACTAACTATTATTTTATTATCAGTTAATCCACTGATTATTTTCCCGTCTTGTTTTGTCAACTTTCACGTTAGACAGAGAAAAGCAGTGAATCCTTTCATTGGTGAAGCTAAAACCAGATCTTTTTTTCATTTTTTCTTGGCAAATGTGTTGCCAATTCTTTTTATGTCGATCGTCGTGATTCTAATTTTCATTATCAATTATTTTCTGATTTTCTTTTTTTCAATTATTTTTCAAGTTGAAGAATGTTTTGTATTTTTGCTTAAAAACGTACTCAAACAATACTTTTTTTAGCTCTACTCAAATGAGACAATCGATTAATCGAAAATATGAATTTATTCAGGTGATGCTCACTGAGCAAACACTGCAATCAAATCCAAAATATGAGAAAGCTTTCTAAGTTAATTGGCAGTATAGCAGGAGAGCTTTGTGTGTTTTGTGTCTAATGGAGCAGCATTATTTAGTATTCTGCATTTGCACACCAGTAACCATTTATATAAATATGAAAAGAAACATCCAGTCAATGTTCTCGGTAAGGTTGTTTGAATAAATTTCAGCTTTGCTTGTCTTCTTGCTTTAGTTTTTTCAACGTTGCTACTGATAAAGATTAAAACCCAGGGGTAGGGGGGCGTGAATTATTTTCAGCTTCCAAAGTAGGGCACGACAGGAAAAGTTTGAGAATCGCTGTGTGAATCGATCGAAAATAATAATTAGTTGCAGCCTTAATATGATGCATGATAAAAGTGAGCAGATTTAAATTTAGATTGTAAGATTTTCTGCAGTAAACAAGCTCTTCACCTCTGAGAAGATGGCAGTGTGACACCTATTTTTTTTTTAACTAAACAGCACATATCAAGGTGAATGCATGTTTGTTTACATCTAAAAAGAACAAAACGGTATCCATATAGCAGCACACACACTGCCCAGCACTGATCACTGCAGAGACACAACGAGCAGATGGACTGACTGTGAGGGGTAACTGAGGAAAAAACAACAAGGGGAGTGACAGGAGGAGGAGGAGAAGGAGGGGTGGGTAGAGACAGAGAT
Organism: Nannoperca obscura; assembly: GCA_036024295.1. Classification (NCBI taxonomy): domain Eukaryota; kingdom Metazoa; phylum Chordata; class Actinopteri; order Centrarchiformes; family Percichthyidae; genus Nannoperca; species Nannoperca obscura. The sequence goes on from JAVQJL010083878.1 coordinate 6,708, forward strand.
AGAGAGGCAGAAACACTGAAGGAGTGTGCAGGACAAACACTGACAGGCTGAGACACGGAGAGTGAGAAAGAGGGAGCTTGCAGCACCTGAAAAGCAGCAGCTTCATTAGCATCAGGAGGAGAGTCGGTCACAGGCAGCCACACCGGGGCTCGTGTAGATAAACTGCTGTTATCCACAGCTTGCGGAGCATCGCGGGGAGGCTACGGTGGAGGAGGAGAACGAGGCAGGAGCCAAAGCTTGAACGAGTGGATGAGAGGCATCGCTGCCACCTGACTCGTACTGGGAGTCAGCCTCAGCACCTGCAGCGGCAGCCTGAGCACTCCGGCTATCAAGGAGACCGGGGGTGAGAGAGCTGCTGAGATTATGCGCGGGGCAGAGAGCTCCTGTGGATTCCCCATCTTCGGCAACGGCAGCAGCAGCAGGAGGAGCAGGAGCTGTGGCTCTACAGATAGCAGCAGAGCTAGCTGGAGCTGCAGCAAAACAAGGAGCCCTCACTCCAAAGCTATTTATTTATCCAGAGATGAAGGCAGCATTCACAGCCAAGGTGTAACAGGAACCAGCTGTCGATGTTGCCACAGTGTTGAATGTACCTGTAGCCAGAGCAGTGACAGTCACTGCAGCGCTGGTGCAAAAGTGACCACAGCGGTGCAGTTAGGTGTAGTTGTAGCAGTAGCGGGGGGGGCAGTGGCTCAGGACACTGAATGACCAGTGTGGCTGATGAAGGCCACCTGGATCCGCTTGCTGAAAAGAGCCAAGGGAGGTCGCGTCAAGAGCTCTGATGCCTGTGTAAGCAGATTTTGAGTGTGTTTACATCGTGAAAGCTGGTCTGTGTTGGAATGTGCCCGTGCATGTGTGTGTGTTGTGCAGTAAGTCTCAGTAAGTGTGTCTCCAGTACATCCATCAGTCCACAGTGTTGGGGTCAGTGTGGCATGGTCGTGTATTGCCTGGTGATGATGAGAAGCTGGGTGTTGTTACCAGTTATGGCTGTCAGATTCCGGGCAGGGCTCCATATCTTCTCCCTCTGACCCACTGAGACGGTGTTCTTGATCACACCTCATCGTTAGACGTGACCTGATGGTATAATCATACCAGGACAGGTATGTTCACATGCACGTTTCAAGGCCAAATGTACCTCGTAACAGAGATGTGCAATACGATGTCAGTTTAGGACATTTTTATCATCTGAATGTGAAAGTGCTTGATATTCCAACTCTGGCTCAAGCCTGAGCAGCATTTGACACATATAGTTTAGGTGCTTGTTGATGTTTTGAAAGCCACTGGGAGAATACATTGATCATGAACACGATGGCAGCCAAGGCAGCTCATGGATAGGTAATGAGATTGCTTTCAAATGAGTTATTCTTATCAGGTACAAAAGAGGGAGGATGAGAGACACAGGGCCAATTGATGAGAGGCAGGTTTTCATGGAAGAGGACATAAATATGAATAACCTTGTATTGTGTGTGTCAACACTTGTATCGTCTCTACACAAGTCAGGTAATGTAAGTGGAGAGGAGGGAGATCCTCCTTTGTATGTATGTGATGGCTGGGTAATTCAGGCACAGAGTGAGGGAGGCTATTTTTAACTCAGACAGCAGAGTGTAATGGTGCAGTGAGATGAATGAAAGACCTTGTGTGGGTGGCATAGTAGTGTGCAGGTAAGGATAAAGCTTACACTGTCATCCCTTCTTTTAATCTGAGACCCCGATTTATACTTAAAGCTGACACGTGGAGCTGGGAAATTATTCTGTTTTCTTTTGTATTTTGTATGTGTGTGTGTGTGTGTATATACAAATGTTCAACATCCATGAAAAAAAAAAGCTTTTCCTCACATTTTGAAATACATATTCAGTAAATATCAATTTTGATGAACTACCATCTTGGTCATTTGTTTGCTTCCCCACATAAATAAGGTAGTAGCTAAATATGGTCATAGAGAATAAAAAACTGCTAAACTAAACTAAAGGTTTGCTAACTAGCCTAGCTTAGCAGCGTACCAGCAACTTCCATCTTAGCTAGTGGAATTCATGATTTGGTGTGTTTAAGCTGCTTATTAGTCACATTTTTAAATGTATTCATTTATATAGATTTGAAAGTAGATGGAAAGCTCAAAGAACACATTAACAAATACTCTACTTTATACTCTTACTTCACCTTAGCTTTCCCAAAACGGCAGAGTGCAGTCTGTAGGTTGGTCTATCAATGATCAATGATGATATTTTTGTTGACATAAAAGATTACATCCTATCTATCTGTTACAGTTTACCCAGTCAGCCTGAAAACATCAAAGCCATCTTTGTAGGGCACACTGGTTTAAAAACGCATTGCAAACACTGTGATCTATATAGCAAAAGCATGCATGTGTTACTCTATCTACTTCAGCAATTATTCATGATCTGTCTTCATGTAGTATGTAAGCAAGTGTGTGCGAGTGTGCACCAATGCACTGCACTCAGATTCAGAATTACTACTACGTTAATAACCGCGTGCGTTTTGCTATTTGTGAGTCTGTCGCCGCCAAATATCACATATCACATAGAGACACACTGGGACCTGGTGTTGTTCAACATTTCCCCCAGTGTTTGTCACAGAAGGATCACAACAGATCTGCAGGCGAGCAGCTGAGAGAGGGCTAAGGATAGAAGAAGGGCTGCTGGTGATGTGATTCTTTGAAAGGCTGTTTGTGTCCTTTGGCATCCTTTCTCAATTTGCTACAGATTCAATCAGCTCTTGTGATTTCCTCAAGATGTTTCAGTGATGTGAATGATAGTGGAATTATGTTTTCTTAAGCGCAGCCTCAACATTCATTATTTTATGAAATAAACTGAGATTCCTTTTATGATTAGAGCTTAACACTTCGCTCTGTGTGGGTGTGTTTGAACATTTGTAAGTTGCACATCAGATGCTCATCTCCAAAGTTGAACATTTCTTTGAAGGGCAATGCAAAGCAAATTCAGTCCTCCAGATGCTGCACAGCCCACATCTTCTGACATCTTTAAAGTGTGAATCCAAATTGATGGAGTTGAGTGTGAGTGTATGCGTGTCACTCAAGTGTTTGTGTCTGTGTCTCTGCAGGGTTCGGCCGACTCCTACACCAGCCGTCCATCAGACTCCGATGTGTCCCTCGAGGAGGATAAGGAGGCAGTGCGCAGAGAGGCAGAGCGACAGGCTCAGGCGCAGCTTGACAAGGCCAAGGTTGGTATCCAAAACCCAGCAGCACAACGGTCACCACGTCCAGTTCCTACTTACTGTAGCTCTGTGGTCTGTGGGCCCCGGACAGGGTGTGACAGGAACACTGTCATGTGTATATATATATACACATATGTATATATATATATATATATATATATATATATGGTGGGAACCACTGAATGTAAACAGACTTTTGTTTGTCTGTAAGAAAACTCAACAAGGCACCGTTATGACTCGGTTTCAGGGTTACAGTTAGAATTAGTTTTAAGCTCAGGGTAAGGGGGGATGAGGCATGTAGTTGTGATGTTTAGGGGCAAGAGAATGCATTATGTCAATGACTGTTTGCACAGACAAAAACTGGTTTATTATGTTTAAATGAATGATGTCGGGCATCAGTCAAACGGTAATGTAAACTTTACACTGGTTGGTTTGTTATTGGAATGTAAAATGCTGCGTCTGCTTCCTTTTGGGTCTCATTTCTTAGGCCTTTGTGTTTTTTCTGGGTTTTTTTTTACAGACAACAACAATTTTGCTACAGTATTCTCAATGTTGTAGAGGGCGACACCAGTCAGATATCAGTGGGCCAATTAGAAGACCAGCCTGGTCATGGTTTCTGTATAAGTTGGTGTCATTTTCACTTCAGAGCAGTTTTCTTACTTTTAATTTCCCCAGCTCGTCTCGCCCACGCTCGGACATTAAAATAGTAGTGTGAATTATTAATCTTGGGGGCAAGGCTGCAGGATTTTAGCTGGTTTCTGAGATGAAGAAAGGGCTGTTTGGGGCTGCTGATGTGAGAATGTAGGGGCCTCGGAGGGCTCGGCGTCACTGTTTATCAAAGCCTGCTCTGCTCTGGGCCACAATTAGCAGCATATAAACAAACACACACACGGCGGAGCGGGCTTGCCTTTGCGCGACAGGAATTGCAATCAGAGCTCACTTCCACAAAATCACTCAAATCGCTGGCACTGGTACGATTTGCGCCTTTGATCTTTGAAATAATTCGTCTATCTTCTGTGCACATTGCGTTCACTTCCTGCTTTACAGCTCACTGGATAACTTATTGTGTTCTGTGTTTGCACATTAATTCAAGCAAGTGTCTGAAAATTTGGTTTCATTGACCTTCACTGGGTGTTTAGTGTCTTTAACAGCTACCGCGCTCATTTGCTGTGAGCCGTAAGCTTTTGGCTATCCATTCATTCTCACAGACATTTTCCTCCTGCGCTGTGTCGTCGGGTAGCTCGTAGCTGGCAAAGACGGATCATTCCAGCAGATCTATGTTGTTATTTTCCAGAGCCGCCCTCTCTGGCTCACTAATTAAAAAGATAAGTTGGCTTTATAGATAACCTGGCATAGATCACCCCCATTGGCATTGTACATGACAGATGACCAGTAAAAAATAGCTCCTCAGCAGTCTGGCCACCAGAGAGAGTGAGTCGGGGTCAGAGGAAGTGCAGACTCTCTGACTGTGAGCCTTTATGGGCAGTAATTCACAGTGACTTCACTAACATACCACTGATGTTTGTTAGTAGTGGGGGGATAGAGTTGATGCCTGTAATGTAATGTAAAGTACAAGATTTCCCATTGCCCTAATAAACTTCTTAACATTACATTACATTCATTTGGCATTCAAACTTGTAACAAACACATGTATTTACATATTCACACTTTCTAAACACACTCTTGAATTTACCTTAAACGGGCAACCTTACAATCATACACATCACAGTTAGTATTGGGAGTACTGGTCAGTCAGTACAAAATTGTATAATGTGGCTTTTGTGGCTCTAGAGAAGCTTTGTCAAGTCTCAGATAATCTCGGTCTAGGCTTTGAGACTTAAATTTGTCAACGGAAAGGCTGCGTTTAAAAACTGAGTGAGTGCAGTTTGAAGTGTGAGAGCATTAACGAGAGAAAGCAGCATTATAGTTTGGAGATTGACCCATATTAGGGACGGGACGTCAGGAAATCTTAGCCTCTGCTGCTTTGATATACGTGTCCATTCAGGTCAGTTCACTTCACCTGACGGCAATCTGTTTCAAAGGCACTATTCAGATCAGATGGTCCAAGGTGACCGGCTTTATAAGTATTTTAAGCTGCTATAGTGAATATTTTTATGTTAACAATGGATAAAACAGCTACTTTGTGAAAGGGGGTCACTCGTAGCTCTATGGAGGCCAAATGTTTTGGTTTTTCTAGCCGTGACTTTACATGTTTGGTTTACTGTCACTGCTCTCATCAGTGTCATTTTCAGCAGGCAGCTGTTTTCAGCAACAAAAAAAGGCTCTGGTAAAGCCACTGCCCACACTGCCTGCCCAGCACCAAGTGGCAGACAGACAAAGTGAGTGACTAGCTGGTGAACTTAGTGGAGCATTTAGCAGCTAAAGAGCCAGATATTTCCCTCAGGAGTTGGTGACAGTTTCACAGCTTGTTCTCACTGCCTCCAAGTGTCCAAAGAATCAGTTAAAATGGGTTTAAACAGGTTTAAATGGTATGACCAATGAGTGTTTCCTGTATTTTTAGTTATAAATGGTTTATTGTTATTATGTAGTGGGTGTAGATCAGAGTCAGACTGTGTTATGTAAGACGCTCCAGAGCACTATGGTCTCACTCAGGAGATGTAGAGATACTGTACAGCAGGTGCCATTATGTACACATCCCGCACTCACCTGCAATACAAGGTGGCATGTAGGACATGTATGCGTACGTGATTGCCTACACGTCTGCAAAACGACATTAAGCCTATAGAAAGCTTAATCTGACAGCCGCCTATGATGAATAAAGGCGGGCGGAGCAGCTGGGAGGAAGAAAAGAGGCAGAGGCCGATCATACAACCGATAGAGCGCACATACATGCGTCTGATAATAGCCCACATACCTTCATGCAGCCATGTGACTGAATACATGCAAACGCCAAGGACGCTGTGTCCTCTGCGGATCCAGGCACTGCACACACTGGATTGGATGGTCTCCTCAATGGAGGAGCACACACACGCACACATCCAGCTTACAACCATCACTCCATTGAATATTTACATTGCTGTCCGCACGAGGAAAACAATTCAAGGAGGATTTAACTAATGTATTATTTCCATAATCCCTCTTAGTTCATCATAGTAACTTCACACCTGTTGTATTTCAGTGAGGCATTAGTGGAGAGTGAAAGCCATGATGGAGGAGAAACGCCCGTCGTCTGTAAAGCTCCTCCTGGAGCCGCTTGATGAATTGCTCCCATATTGCTGAGCTTCACTGAGCTTTGCAGCCTGTTTGAAAGATCTCAAGTAGCATTCTGATCCAAGCATATCCAATCAGTCCCACGCTCCCAGGTTGAAGGTGAATCCACTAATATATTATAATGAATATTTATTAATGATGAATTTCAGTCCAACTCCAGAGGGAAATATCTAGCTGCTAAATTCTCCATTAAGTTCACCAGCTGATCACTACATATGTCTGTCTGCTGTTTGGTGCTGAGCAGGAAGGTGTGCAGTGGGTTTTTAGAGGATTTGTCTCTGATAACAGATTCCTGCTGTGGCTGAAAACTGCGCTTTAAGAGCAGTGAGAGTGAACCAGAACAGTAAAGTTACAGCAGTAGGGAGCAGATTTTAGATACTGGCAGGGGGAAACTATTGGAGATCGTCTCTTCAATCGTTAGTCGATCTGAAAGTGATCATATGTTTTCCAATTATTCTGCCCCCAAGTGGCCAGAAAATGAATTATTGCCCCTTAAAAAAATATAGAAAGATCATTTGCACTTACTTCTATTCCAAATCAGTTTAAGTTTACTTTAACTAAGTTCAACTAAACTTGACACTAATGTAGATATCTGCCTTGCTTGGTACACTATAGTGGAAATGAGCTCAACCTGTTGGAAGATTTTATTTTTAGGTTGCAGGAAAAATCAGATGTTGACTGCTGTGATGAAACCGGCTACAGGATGCCAGATTTGAAAGTTACAGCATCAAAGCTCTGTTCTAGTGCGTTCAGTTTGGCTTCCAGCTGATTACAACACACCTCTTCCCCTCGTGTTGCTCTCTTTCATCTGCAGGTAACTTTTTAGCGTGTGTGTGTGTCTGTGTGTGTGTGTGTGTGAGTCTACGCTTGGAGATTACTCTAAGCTACATCCCTGTGCATTCGTTTTGGCTTTTCCGTCATGCTTGTCACAAAGTCAAAGGCAGAGCAAATGTAATCTGGTTGAGGGCGTGACCGTGTTGCCAACTGTTGCTGCCATCGCCGCCGGGCTGGCTCCAAGATTATGCCCAAAAGCATTTTATGTAATTCTTAAAACGATGCGTGTCTTATGTGGATATATTCTACTCTTGTAGAGATCTAGATTTAGAGGGTTTGTCTGGGAGCATATGGTTCCCCCATTACATTTTTTCATGACGTGACCTTATTAAATCTTATTCAAATCCCTCAACGTAGAAAATGGAATGCGTCACTATGGGCAGAGGAGATTTGCTTTTGCTTTGTGCACAAATATCTGTGTCTGGAAAGAAAGTTACTGTCTCATACTGTATGTGGACAGTGGGCAGTGTACAGGAAACATTTCATTAGCCGTATGCATTATCTCAGTGGACTGTTTGTCCCAAAGAGGAAGGTCAGCAGTGAGAGGATAGGAAGTCCAGTATTGATTCAGCTGTTGTAAAGATTGCGTGATTGATTTATTAGGCGAGTGCTGTTTGCGCTATTCAAAAGTAAGCGCAAGACAAGAGTCGTGTTTTACTATTGGTGTTGAAGTAGTGATTGCTACAGACACTAACATGTTGCACCACTTTGAATTGTGAAGTGTTTCAGCCTGTAGCAGAGAGCAGCCAAATGGCTCACGGAGAGATAGCTAAACCCAGTCTGGATGAGTCAGAGCCGGCTTGTTTCCCTCACCCAGGGTTATTTTTACACCTCGCACCAAGACAAGAATCACAGCTCACCAACAGTGCACAAAAAGATCCAAATTTAAACATTTTAAGGAAACAGACTCCACTCTCTGGTTGGTATTCTGAGGTTATGAATCTGTTTTTCATTTTTTATCTGACATTTTCATTCTCTCTCCCTCCTTTTGTTTCAGACCAAACCAGTTGCATTTGCTGTTCGCACAAATGTCAACTACAGCCCGAGTCACGATGACGATGTCCCCGTGCCAGGCATGGCCATCTCCTTTGAGGCAAAAGACTTCCTCCATGTCAAAGAGGTGAGTGGTTATCTTCACAGTTAGACGACGGTATTGAAGACAGTGATGCTGAGGGAAATAACGATGATCGATGATCAGTAGAAGAAGGAGGACGCTCGAGATAACCGTCTTTAATTATGCTGTATAGAAATTCAATAACGACTGGTGGATAGGACGCCTGGTGAAGGAGGGCTGTGAAATCGGTTTCATCCCCAGTCCAGTGAAGATTGAAAACACTCGTATCCTCCAGGAGCAGAGAGCCAAACAGGGAAAGTTCCACTCCAGGTAAAACTCCTGAGTTCTGTGTCCTGCCCGGGAGATTGTCTAAAATCAAAGTCGACTTCTTAAGAGTTGTTGATGTCACATCACATGCCAAACACTTCTTTTCTTTTCAGTAAATTGGGAGCTAACTCATCCTCTAGTTTAGGTGAAGTGGTTCCTAACTCACGGAAATCTACTCCTCCTTCGTCTGGTAGGTAGCTTGATAGGCAACTTTAAACCTTTATACTTTAAATATTCTTCAGTCTTTTAAACCAACTTTACCTCACTTACTTACTTGAATTCAAGTTGAAGGTAAGATTTGCTGCTTAGATTTGTCATATTTTAACAAAGTCAGTTATATGTTGTATGTATAATTATTGTTCTTTTACATATTAAATTTGTGTCTCTGTGTAGCAGCATACATTCTGTGCTACTGTCGATGTGAAATGCACCCCGTTACCTGTGACCACCTGTCTTCACCTCTGTGTGATGGTGCTTTTGTCTGTCTGTGTGCATAGCCATTGACATAGACGCCACAGACTTAGACCCCGAGGACAATGAGCTTCCAGTCAACCTGCGCTCCCCTAAAGCCAGTCCAAACACTGTCATGTCACCCCTAGCAAAAGAGAAACGAATGCCCTTCTTTAAGAAGGTAAACCCTGGACTACCCAACCCTCTCTTCTCTGTCCGTCCGCACCGCTCAGACTAAATGCTTGTGGCTGCTCAGCCTCACTCAGCGCCCGTCCTGTTTGTCTACACCACCGTCCTTGTCCCTCGACGACGTGCTCCCGTCTGTTAGCATGCATGCCTGTTCTTAACCTCTCTCTTTCTCCTCTTCCGTCTCACCACAGCTAAGCAGAAGCAGAAGTCGGTAAGTCGTGGCGTGCAGGGCACCGGCTCAGCAGGGTCAGGGGATGACCTCTGTGGTCTGAACTGTGCAAACCCTCTGTACGATCCCTCTGCAGAGATTCAGCTCTTTACTGACCTCTCACCCTCCTCACCACTCCTGCAATCCTCTGTGTTGTGTTTGTGATTGCTCATGTGTTTGTAAGTGAACTTGTGATCCTGATTGAGTGAGAGCTCAGTGTGAACAGCTTTTGAATAAAATAGACAACATCTCAGTCTGCTTTTCTATTTTAAGGGAATAATTCAACATTTTTGTAAATATGCTTATTTGCTTTCTTGATTAAAGTCAGATGAAGGGGATCAATACCACTCTCATATCTTCCATTGAATATGAAGCTGGAGTTCGGTTAGCTTAGCTTACCATAAGCATGGTATATGGCCTGGCTCTGTCTAAAGGTAACAAAGTCCATACCTGCACCTCTAAAGCTCACTAGTTAACATGTTTAATCCGTACAAAAAACAGAAAAAGCAAAGAAATAGTCCTGCACATAACCCCCCTTTGTTAACTTCGGACAGAGCCAGGCTAGCTGTTTCCCCTAGTTTCTAGTCTTTGTGCTAAACTAAGCAGCTTCCGGCTGTAGCTTCTTACGGTACAGACATGAAAGTGGTATCAATCTTCTCATCTAACTCTTCGTAAGAAAGTGTAAATTTCCTAAAATGTCAAGCTATTCTTTTCATTTTCTTTTTTTCACTTTTTATTGATATTTATATATCTCTTATATATATTTGCTATATAATCTATACAAAATCACAAGAGAAATCTGCTCACACATCTAAACAAAATGAATTGGGTCAGTTTGATTTGGACAATTTAATTTTGTAATCACAATACGGCCACTGAAAGTTTCCCATGACTATGCTGACGTTAGCAAAGTAATCCAGAGATGAACTTAGGCTACCAGAAGTATTTGTTCAGAACCACATTGTCCATTAATACCCTCGTGTTAGTCAGCAGCAGTGTGCATCAGTTCCCACAACGTCCCAAAGGGAGGACCAATGACGACAGCAAATGTTAGCTGGAAAGAAAATGTTTGCAAGTGGAGAGAGGAGGAAGAGGGGGCGATAGACTGCAGCTTGAAATCTACTAAAACACTCATCATAAAGATAACCCAGACTGAGAGAGCTGTTTGAACATTGGGACAAATAAGGGGAGAAAATAAGTAAAAACAAATACCGTGTGGTGAATATAATAACAGTACTTTTAAGTAGCCAACCCTCTCTGTTTCCCAGCTGTCTACTCTCCAACAGAGCTTTAATTTAGATAATGCACTGGAATTGCTTGTTTTGTTTTTAAAGAAAGAGGAAGTACTTACATTTCCTTCCAGTGTGCTGGCACATGCACACATCCTTCAAACAGCAGCATCAGGTTCACCGCCTAACATGTTTGAAGACATTAGAAACACTGTGCTTTGAATAATTTATATTTGATATAGTTTGTGAGTTGTGATGTAACAAACCTTTTAAGCTTCCTGACACCTTCTAGTGTCAAACATCAGGATGTCATGTGTCTTCTTTTAGCTGCCCAATAGTTCAAAACAAAGAGAACCTGCAAATATTTACATTTGAGAAGCTTGAACAAATAATGCAGATTAATATTCTGTCTAGGGACACTTTATTTCTCCTGTTGCAGACTCTGATTCCTCAACCAGTTTGATACTGGTGCTGTTTTACCCCAATTTAAAATCTGTATACCTGACTGGGTCGAACTCATTGTCAACAGTTTGATGTACGGTCACATTTTTAAGAAAATCCTTGCCGATACCCCATTTTCTTAATAAGGACAGTATCTGCACCAATAGCAAGGCTAATCTGATTCCTAATTCTGTTGACTGACTGAGTGATTGATTAATTATTAATTGAAATCACGCCTGTGAATTTGATCTAAAACTAAGGCTGTTACACAAGCTGAGCTCCCACTTGGTCCCGACAGCAGCAGAGACCGTTTTTCGACCTGCGTTCTAATTATTTTCCACCTTTTTCAGTTGTAGCTTCTGTCGATCTACTGTGGCTTTTTTCTCCCCGTCTGATTAACCTTTCCTGTTACATAGCTTCCCCTTTTATTCAGTGACATCAGAACCATGAAATGAGAGGATTTAATTTAAGATTGCAATCCATCATAAAGTATTGTAGTTTACTGTAACCTGCTTTGAAGTCTCGACTAACGTGATGCTGCCAAATTTATCATAAATCAGAGCTAGCTTGTGTTGTGTCAGGCCAGCTGAGACGTCCCATTTCATGGTTCACAATGTTCCTGTGCTTTTAAATTGTCTGGTCCATTGTTGTTCCAAACCCCTTCAAGTGATTTGTGACGGTGAGTGTTTACTTTGTCGCCATAAATGTGTGCAACTGTTTTTCTTCTTCTCCTCTCTTAAGACGGAACACATTGCTCCGTACGACGTTGTGCCTTCCATGCGGCCCGTGGTTCTGGTTGGACCGTCTCTGAAGGGCTACGAGGTACATTTCAAACACAACACTGCCTTTGTTGTTCATCTGGGAGGTTATCGGCAACGTGTGTGTCCCTGCTGTTAACTGCTACGTTTCTTTTCCACAGGTGACAGACATGATGCAAAAGGCACTGTTTGACTTTTTGAAACACAGATTCGAGGGAAGGTAAGTTCCCTGTGACCTTTTATTCAAATACAAGCTGCTTCCTTCCTCATTCCTCCTCTCTCTCCAACTCTATAGGCTGGTATTTATCTGTCCCCCGAGGTTACCCGAGGGAGGTGTGTAACAAGTTTGTTTGGTCTGGAGATGTGTGCTGCTGCTTTAAATAGGCCTTCTCCATGTCCTTAATAGGCCATAATGGGCCCTGGAGCAGAGCAGGATTCTCCTTAGTCAATGTTGAGTCCATCCACCCATTCGAAGCAGAGAAGCCATGAAGTTACACAATGCTGAGATCCACTCAGACCACCAGCAGCTGCAGTGATATTCCGTTAATTCCCTTTTGAGGTTAAACTCATGCAGCTAACCTGATCCAATTAATTCTCAACCAGCTAAAGTCTCATTTCATTTGTCTTTTAGCGTTGATCCTGGAGTTATTGTGTCCTACATTGTGCCAAGTGGATACAGTTTACAGTTTGTCTCTTCCTGTTCTTCATATCTGAGAACTCCTGCTAGCAGCACCTAAATTCTTTGTGTTTTGACTCTCAGGCTCAGCAAGTCCATAATATCTGGTGAACCACGAATTTGTTCATGTCCCTTGTTTCAGAATATCAATCACTCGCGTCACGGCGGACATCTCTCTGGCCAAACGCTCGGTCCTGAACAATCCCAGCAAGCACGCCATCATCGAACGCTCCAACACACGCTCAAACTTGGGTACGTTGGGGCTAGAATAATTACTGCAATGCCTGGGAACATCTGGTGTTTTGATTCATAATGTTTTCAAGGAGACCAGCTTACGTGGACAAAGGAAGGAAACGATCAAAGAAACTCTTGACAACGGTGATGATAAGTCCCGACGGCCCGGATTGGCCTTGGCCAGTTTTCTTTTGTTAGGAATGAAAGATAGAGCATAAATGCACGATAGCAAGTTCAAGAACCGCTCTGATTTGACTGGACTTGATTGGGGTTTAGATGTGATTAGAATGAAACAGATTCCTGAGTCAAACCGAGGTGACAAAGCTAATCTTTGCTATGCATCAACATAAGCATCAGTCAGCGGTTGTAGCAAAGTAAGAAGTCCCAGGTAAAGTGTCTGCTGGAAGCATAAAGTGTATTATATTTAAATTTTTTATGATAACACAGAGCCACCACACTGCAACTGGATGATCTGACCTCAGTCTTTTTCAATGGTGTGCAGCTGCCCCAGGAAAAAAACCCTCAAGGCAGCTTCAAGGGAACAGCTCCACCACCTCCACTTTCTATTTAATGATACATTAAGACTGAGACTCTCCTAAAGCTTTTTATTTTCAGTGAGAGCCACTTAGAGTCAGTTAACTGGCACTTAATCTTAAAAAAATATCCCTCTTAACAAGCCATTTTGTGCCCCATGAAGCCTGAAAACTTCACTTTCTGCCAAAAAAACATTTTCTTGAATTAAAAGTGAAATGTGTTTGTTGTTAGTGAAGCCTTCCTAGATTTAGGATACAATGAAAGATTTCAGGAAATGTCCGTCTTGGAAACAAGTGAAATTATCTCACCCCTCTGGCATACTTTAGCCGGGAAATGAGAATTTTGAGTCAATCGAAGTCTAAATGAGCTGTTAGGTTGGAATGTTTTCATGTTATCAGTTCACTTCAGACTTTGTCGTGACTGGAAGTCATAAAGCTTGGCCATGTTTCCTCTCAAATTGGGAACTGTGCCTTGCTGTGATATTTGTAGGATTGTTGTCGCAGTCACATCGTCATCTGTTGGAGTGGGGGTTGTGTGATGTAACCATCGGTATTTGTTAGAGGTAACAGAACATGGCTCGCTGTTCTTGCTCTCAGAGCTGTTAGTCTCTAAGCCTGGTCCCTAAAGTCATGACGTCTTTTTAATATTAAAGTTTCTCTGCAAACAGAAAGGAAGGAGCCAAGCATAAAATCAGTGATGCTATGCAGTCAAGTTATTCATATACATCTAGTAAGTAAGCAAAGATTTATTTATAAAGCACTTTACAAAACAAAAGATACAAAAGTTCACAATAAAAACATTAAATATCAGACAGAAGACAGACAGGATAATAAAGATAAGAGCAACAAAATATAATTTAGAGAGGAAAAAATCTGCCTTCTAATGGATTAACTCTAGTTTTCACACGTGTTGTAATTGTGGGTGGCTTGCAGTCATATCATGTAGTAACTTGACAATAAATAATAATAAAAAACGTATTGTTAAGTTTTATTTAAAAAAAAAAAAAAAAAAAGAATTATGCCTGAGCAGGATGGTCCTTTGGTAAGATGTTAAAAAAAACAATAATGTGGCAGAAACACCAAAGTAAGACAAAAAGGCAGAAATGGCAAAAGCAACAAAGTCAGCATGTTTCAGATAGATGCAGTACATGTTCAGTATATGTAGCCCTGCGAAGCAGAATAAGACAGAACACAAATGAACAATACAGTTAATACAGTGCTGAGCAGTAATAAAGTAAGACCGCTTTTAACAACCAATAGTATTAATCTTTCAATAAAATGCTAATAGAAATAGTTAGAAAGTTAGTAAGATATATGTATAACACAATAAAAACATATTACCCCTATTAGACTGTATTAAGTTTAACTAATAAGGTATCGGAGCTATTGTCTACAAAAGTATGGAAAATCACATATAAAATAATCACACAGTTGTTCAGTGATATCGTACAAACGAGAGTGGATCCTCTCATCTAACTCTCAGGAACAAAACATGCAAATGTTTCCCAAGACGTCGAACTATTCCTTTAACAGACTTTTCACTGAAAGATGATAAATAAGAATACGGAATTATTCCCCGGATTAATAAGAATAAGGCTAGAAAATAAAGTAGAACATTGCACTGAGTCTCCCTTTCTGCTTCAGCTGAAGTCCAAAGTGAGATTGAGCGGATTTTCGAACTGGCCCGGACGTTACAGCTGGTGGTCCTGGACGCCGACACCATCAACCACCCGTCACAGCTGGGGAAGACGTCCCTCGCCCCTATCATCGTCTACGTCAAGATCACCTCTCCCAAGGTGAGTCAAATTAACATTATTGATCCTGTGACGGAAACGGTCAATGTGAGATCGAACAAATGCAAATGTCTTGTGTACATACTAAGGACAAGATGACGAATGAAAACAGCTGAGGTGATGTTCCCTCTACTTGCATAGATGTGTATTAGTCAACTGGCTTATGAGTGTCTCGCTTATCGTGGTGTCACGCTGTAACTGAGATGCTCCCTCGCTGTGATTTTAAACGCAGCATGTATTTGAAAGCGAGCGAATGCGTGAGAGGACTGATTCATTGCTCTGACCTTCAGCGCGAGTAAAAAAAGGCTCATGATTCAGTGATCAATAAAAGAAAAAACTGGCATTTGGGTAACATAGAAAATGAGAAAAGAACAGCTAAGGAGGCATGAGATGCAAGCTTTAAATCAAAGTGGCATCAGTGTGAATCACACTCGCAGTGGGATAAAATAAAACCACCAGCCACCTGTCATCTCAATTACAGCCTGCTGCCAAATCATACACAGCTAAACTTAAAGGGATAATCACAATATTTTTACAAGTTATAAGCAGTGATGAAAGAAGTGCTCAGGTCAGTTACTTAAATAAAAGTAGGAATATGGTCATGTAAAAATACTCAAAGTACAGACGTATTAACAACAAAATGAACGTGAAGCATCAAAAGCAATTGTTCTGCAGAAAAATGGCCCCTTTGATTTATAATTATCTATTACATCATTAGACTGTTTTGTTATGATAAATTGCCTCAAGTGATGTCACTTGAGTCATTGTCGGTCGGGGCTGAAGACTACAAGTTTGAAAATAAACAAAATGTGGAGGCGTGGCGTTGGAAAGATACAAGCTTACCAGACCTCTGTAGCCCGCTCCTCATCTCTGCTTGAGGCTAGCAGCTCAAGGCTACATTAGCCACTACTAGCACAACACACCTGAATCTCCGACTGAACTGTCAGTGGTCGAGTTGCATTGTGGGTAATGTAGGAGCCAAGGGAGAAGAATGGGTGAAATAATAAAGACAATATCTCTGGTTCTGCTACATTGATTCTGATATATTTTTTTAAACTGTCCAACAATGTTACAGGAGTGCAGTTCTAAATTGGTGGATGACTCCTTTAATACTAGTGCATTTATGAATTAGCAGCACTTTAATGTTGAAGCAGGTTAGGTAGTTTAGGCCAGCAGTTCCCAACCTGTCATGTCCCTTCCAAAGCGTCACAAGATAAACCTGAGGGGTCATGAGATGATTAATGTGGTTGCAAAGAAAAAGGCCTGAAAGTTTAGCCTGAAAATGAAAGATTATCTTTTCATGGCATGCTGAATAATTTAACTCTTTAGCCTCAAACTGCTATTTAAATGAAACCATTTGGAAAGTTTAGAGGAAATGTCTCTTCGGTGGAACTGCTAACAACTCATAGACATCTGAAATACAAGTGGACCAGAACTATTCACAAACATGTACAAGCTATCTATATCCCTCCTTGAATATTGTCCACACGGAGCCTACATTTAGTTTTGACCTTGTTGCTTTCTGTCCTTTAATTTGCCTTCAGGTGCTGCAGAGGCTCATCAAGTCCAGAGGCAAGTCTCAGGCCAAACACCTCAATGTCCAGATGGTGGCTGCTGACAAGCTGGCTCAGTGCCCTCCTGTAAGTCTCCACAGTGGGCTCTGATTATCACTGACTTGAATCCAGTGTTTAATATAACTTGGTTTTGGCTCTAGCTTTTAGTTTCATGCATATCTGAAGTCAGATTTTTTTTAAAGCTTTATAATTCGTGCCAGTTCTATTTCTGCTCTTCTGTAATCTGCTTAGTTATTATTTTAGAAAATGAAGCAAGCACCCCAGGCTTGTGAAAGTGCAGGCTTAATTTAATTCAAATTGCAGTCCATATCTTTAGGGAGTGACTGTTAAAGATTTTCTCAGAATGAGTGTTTCAGTCAGTGGGTTGAGTCCAACATTACTCTGATGTTTGGTATATTTAAAGATCACTGTGATTTCTTTATAGATCATTTTAGGTTTCACAACGCTCCTAGAATCAGAGAATTTTACTGTGCAGTGATGTAACCTCGACCTGGCTCCTTTCCATTTTCTTTAACTCAGTCTGCACACTTCCCTCCTTCCTCAGGAGATGTTTGACATCATCCTAGATGAGAACCAGCTGGAGGATGCCTGTGAGCATATGGCTGATTACCTGGAGGCCTACTGGAAGAGCACTCACCCCAGCAGCTGCAACTCCCCCAACCCACTGCTAACGAAGCTGCCCACAACCACCCTGCCCTCCGGCCCTGCCCCGGTCTCCGGCGTGCAGGTACAAGTGCCGAGCAAACTGAGGGTCAGTGAGAGGGGTGGGGATACCTGTAGTGGGATAAGACAGGAAGTAAAAGCTAGAAAGGTAGAGAAGAAGAAAATCTGCAGTAAATGAGGTTCAGGATCCGTCCCAGTACTCCCACTTATGGTATTTGCAAGGCGTCACCTGCTCACATGTATGCCGGTGTATTTAAGTGTTCATTAGTCTTAATTAATGAGGACATCCTGCCTGCTCCAGCTGAGATGCTTTGTAGGTCTTTATTTAATTTCCACGTAGTGAACAATAAGTAAACAGATTCACAGATACAGTCACGTTCAGGAGCTGAGAGGAGACATTTTTCAAAATGAAGATAAGTAATAATGATGTTAACATAAATTGGCATCATTTCAAGTGTTAATTGTAGAAAGTGTCATTTTAAAAGTGCATTACTGTCAACAGCTGGACTGGTGTAAGGAATTGTGGGATAGACGTTGCACTGAATACTGATCCTGAACAGAAAAAGGAGAAGTGGATTAAGTGTCTTGTAGGTTGGCTGTTTTCAGACATGGGACACTGTTGCCTTCTACCTGGCGTCACGTGAACGCATTGTTTAAGTCCACAAGTATGGGTATTGGGACTGACCCTTAGAGAAGATGCAGAGGTAGACAGGAAGTGTGGCGACACCATGATTACCTGAAACACTTGATTTAAAATGCAGTTAATTAATATTTCTTACTGTCTTTAAGCGTGTCATGCAGGATATATTGTCCTTTTCATGGTGTGATACCCAACATTAACACATAACTGTTGGTCTTTTCAGCTAGTTGTAGTGTGTAGTGTGTCACTGCTGTGTAATCCCTTACCTCTACCCTCTCTCCATTCTTTGCCACCACAATGGGAAATGTAAGACTGAAAATGAGGAAAATCCTGATACTGATGAGGAGCAGGAGTGAGCTTGACATGTGATTGCTAGTGTGGTGAGTGTGGAGAGGCCCTGAGATGAAAGTCTAAAAGAGACTTCAGGTGCTAGAGATCCATAAGGAGTCCGCCTTGATCCTGGAGACTGAAAATACAAACAACTCCAGGATCCATGAACCTTCAATGGATGGTTGAATATTTAAACTGTGTGTGTGTGTGTGTTCACGTGTGAGATGTCTTGATTTTACTTTTTACTGAAGTGAACATTAATCTGCATGTGTTTGTGTTTGAAGTGTATTTTCTTACCTTCTGTCACCCTACTGACTGACATGTATTACTGACCTCAGGGTGCAGAGCAGAAAGGAGATAAAGCTTTAGTGGAGCGAAAAGGCTCCAAAGAGGATCACCAGCACCATCATCACCATCACCACCACCACCACCAGAGCCAGGACCAGGCTGATGCCGACGCAGAGGCTGAGGGGGAGGGCAATGAGGAGGAGGAGAGGCCACTGAGGACGGAGGCCTCCAGGAGAGCCCAACACATTCACCACCGTTCGTCTTCCACCAGGACTGAGCAACACAACCACCATCACCACCACCACAGCAATCGAGGCCGGGGCCTCTCCCGGCAGGAGACTTTGGACTCGGAGACCCCCGAGAGCCGCGAGAGCAGAGAGAGCAAGGACTCGGCTTACATCGAGCCACGCACTCAGCTCCTCCACCAGGAAGAGGAGGAGGAGGAGGAGGAGGAGGAGGAGGAGGAGGAGGATGAGGATGAGGATCTAGGGGAGGGGCACCCCCAGCAGCAACAGCGTTACGAGCCACTGCCCCACCGGGACCACAACCACCATCACCACCACCACCATCACCGCCGTGGGGCGGTGGAGGAGGCCGGCCACAGCACTGGACTCCACCGATCAAAGGAGCGCGAACAGGACCATAACGAACGGAACAAGCAGCGCTCTCACCACCACCGGCCGGCACGTGACCACCACCATCACTACTACGACCGGGACAGAGACAGGGACCGAGAGGGGGAGGTGGCTCCCAAAAAGAGGGGAGACGCAGGGGAATGGGCCAGAGACTCCTACATCCACCAGTGACAGACCAAATCCCTCCTGAAGCTCATTTGGACCCTCCTCTTAAAGACCGTTCTGTTCTCCCATTGTGCTGCTATACCCTGAAACCACAGCATCCTATTTATGTACACTTCCTTTGTAAATGCTGTTGCATCTTTTTCAATGGCAGGATTTTGATTACATAGATACAAATATAAATATATAAATATATGTATGTGTGTATCTATGCATAGACGTTGTTTATGTGTGGATATGCATGAATATTCTTAAATATGCATATTTTAAACCTGTGTGAGATAAAGCATGACACAAAAGCAGAATTATTTTCTGTACTGAGCTGTGCTTTCTGTGATTAGCATTTTAATTTTTATTATTATTAAGGTTGTTTTTTTTGCTTGCTACCACTTGAATAATTTGTTCCTTCAGACTACTGCTAGGGTTGAGTGCTACTGTTGACTGACCAAGTTAGTTCGATGCTGCGTTTGCAGGTCTTTTGTTTAAAAGAATAGTTTGGCATTTTGGGAAATTCTTGCTGAGAGTTACACTCCGTTGCCAGTTTATTAGGTCCACCTCGCCAAAACTGAAGCAGTCTAGTACAACAGCCCTGTGAGATATATTGTAGCTTCATGAAGGTTATAATGTTCAGTTTTTGTTAAAAGATGTTTAGAGAACTTACTGATCATTTTGCAGTTTCTGATGCTGTTGTTAGTGTTGTACTGGCTGGTGTTTCTATTATTTGGTCCACCCCATTTATATCAGTAAGAATAGTCTAAATATAAACACACACTACAGCCTCTGATATGATCATAAAGTTGAATCAACATTATAACCTCCATGAAGGGAGGATTCACTGTTGTATTAGACTGCATTAGTTTTAGCTATGTGTTCTTAACAAACTGGCAACCGAGTCTAGATGAGAAGATCGATATCACTCAGATTTGTAAGGGAAATATGAAGCTGCAGCTAGCAGCCTGTTAGCTTAGCTCAGACTGTAAACAGCTAGTTTGACTCTGAACTGGAAGGTGAAACAAATCCATCTAACAGCACATTTAAAGCTCACTAATTAACACTTATCTCTGTTTTTGTACAGACTAAACAACCAAGTCTAAAAAAGACGACTTGTGGTTGTACAGCGGGCTTTGACTTTAGCTAACTTAAGCTAACTGGCTGCTAATTCTAGCCGTAGCTTCATCAAGTGGTATCTTCTCATCTAACTCTCAGTAAGAAAGCAGTAAGCAGGTTTCCCCAAGTGTCAGACCGCTCCCTTTATTTGGTTCATCGTTTATTGCTTAGTTCCTTTTTTGTTTTACTTCTGCGTCCATGGTTTTTAGACATTTGGTTTTATGCCTCCTTCGAGGTGCACCTTAGTCTTGCCTTACAAGACAAACGACTTCTACAGTAACTTCCTCTCTTACATGCAGTACTGTTCTCTTTTTATGGGTCCAGAAGCATTTTATAACATTGATACACCCTTTATTCTGCACTTTTACTGATTCACATTGGTTTCAAGTAAAAGCGATTTGATATGACATTTCAACTTACTGTAGGTCAACTACCAAAACTCCATCGAGGTTCATCTTTTATTAAGTCTGACCCCTTTTCTAATGAATGTTGTTTAACTCCCACTTCATAGTATAACGAATGTTAATTTCAGGAGATCTTCTTTAGTATCTTCCTCATTAAAAAAAAATGTAAACATGGTTTTGCAAAACCAACTCAAACTATTGAAAAATGTTTACCAGGCAGAGTTATTTTCTTCTGTCTTTTGCCATTTGTTCACCTCCCTGACTAGGATCTATTTAATGCAGAGTGATGGTGTTTGATGGTGTAAGAGCCTGCTACGCCCGCCCTGTTGGAAAAGTTGGATCAACTCTTATTTTCACAGATATCATGTTTTACTTCGTGATACTGAAGATCTGAATTGAGCCCCTCTGTTTACAAAACCACTAACCCTGCCCCTTCCCTCTTTTTTTTTTTTGCCCGACAATTGTAATTATAAAAACCTCTCTATTTCTATGCTACGTTGGTAGCATTACAGATTTTCTAACAGTGTACATGTGTATGTACATAATGCATAAATATAAAGAATAAAGTTGGCAACAAAGGAATGACGCGGGGGGGGGGGGGAGACAGATTTGATGTGTGCTTTGTCAGAAGACCCAGACAGAGGAGGGAAAGCGGTGTCTAAAAATAGTCATCTGAAACTCCTCTGAAAAATGGAGGTAGACTAACCGCCTGCCTCTTTAGTCGTCATGACAACATCAATATGAATGACAATACTGAGGGAATGCATCTAAAATAGGAAGCAGCTTCCACACACACACAGATGCCTCCAAAATAGACAAACAAGCAGAGATGCAGCTGATTTGATCTCAGATTTTTAATGCTGTTCCAACAGAAAAACCTCCGGTGCTGCAGCGAATAGAGCAGCCATTTTAATCAGCAGTCCGCCACTACATACAGTCAAATGCACAGATGCAGGGAGGTGAAGTGCAGTCGGCTGGCGTTTTCAGGCAGATGTGTGGATGGACCGATAAGAGTTTACTGGTATTTCCCAGGAAGAGGGATCGAGCTGAGGTCATTGTGAAGGTCCTTTAAAAAGCTGCACGACAGAGAACCGGCCACGTTTGTGCTGAAGGCACAGGTCTATAAACTGTTCCTGGATCTAATGGTAGCCCATACTTCAATTTGCACTGAATAAATTGGTGGCAAGATTTATCATTTGTATTTAATGAAAAACGTTTCATTTGTGTCATCACATAATGTGCCACATAATGGACACGAAGAGAGAAAAAACCTTATTGTAAAGGAACTTTTATGATGAAGAAGTGACTGTAATTTCCTTCTGTTGGACGCTTTGATTCAGACAGAAGTTCCCGCAGCATTGTTTCTCTCTTACAGGCAGCAGAAGCACTAATTAGAGGTCCCAGTTGTCTCCGCCACTACTAAAAGATACTAAATTGTTAATACCTCTCATGACCTCTTTCCGCACGCTACTTCCTGATCTGAGCTCTGGGATCCAGCCAATCCGCTGTCACCATGGCAGCTGTGTCGTCACTGTTGTTATGGCAACGCTAGCACTGCTGCATTTGCCAATACTCATTCAGTCTCCATCCCCACGTGCCCTCTCTCCTGCCCTCTGTGTTTATAAAGCTCATCCCTATATGGCCCGCAGTTTCATAGAGCAGCTGTTAAGAGGCAGATGCTGTAAACAGCACAGTGAGCGTCTTTGTCAACACTGGCCCGTCAAAGCACACAGAGTGTCGTAATGTAAACACTATTGTTCCCGTCTGCAGTCTCGGGTGAGAGCCGATGGAGCTGTAGGAGAAAAAACATGCCCTCCGGTCAGTCTTTCAGGAACTTGGCGATGAAGAAGCCGATGGTGTCCCCGTCGGCTCTGCAGGGGAGGGGCGCTGCCGCTCCCGCCTGGTCCCAGCTCAGCTCGGGACTGAACCTCTGGAGGAGGCGCAGCTGCTCCGGTGACAGGCCGGCTCCCAGCATGCCCTCTGCGCCGATGTGAGGCTCCTGAGAAAGATGGAAAACGAGCGCGCCTCGGTAAGGTTTCCTAACGTCGCTCTCCGTATTTGCGAGTCTGTCCCGCGTGACCGAAGTGTGTTTTACCTGAGGCTGAAGCGAGAGGCAGGGGAAGGTGTCAAGGGCCCAGGCTACCTGCTCCTCGTTCTCCGCTAGAGTCACCGTGCAGGTGCTGTACACGAGAACCCCGCCTTTCTTCAACAACTGCACTGCCTGCATCAAGCAAACACACACAAAGACCTTTTATTAAAGTGGCTATAATAGATATTTTTATAATAACCAACAATGAGACAATGTACTGGTGAACCTACACAGAATTGTCACCCAAATCTGTAGCTCCCCACAGCTTTATAGAGTTTCAGCTTATTGTTGTAGTTTTCCAGCCCATAACTTTACTGCTTTGATTCACTCACAGCTCTCGTAGTGTCGCTTTCAGCCAAGCTCTAAAAACCCACTGTACACTACCTGCTCAGCACCAAACAGCAGACAGTTTTTAGAAGCTAAAGAGCCTAATATTGCCCTCAGAGGTTGGTAGAGACCAAACGCTGAGCTAAAAGAGTGAATATTGAACTTTAAATTCATCAGGTGGTCAGAAACAACTCCAAATAAATGCTAACGTTGCTCTGTAACTGTTGCATGTGTAAATAACCAACTGTTTGCTAACAAATTCGTGATATCTTACTTATTTCTGCAGCCCCCCATTGGTCAGAAAATAAATTCTTGCAGGTTAAACGTGTCTCATATTTACAAGTCTGTCAATCTGTGTCATGTATGAAAGCCCCGACGCATATCTTCTTTAAAGGGGACTTTCTTCTGGGCGATGATGCTGAGTAACCTTGAGGAAATGCTGGTGGACAATGACGGAGCACTAAATGTCACTAGGCTAAAGGATGTCCTCTGCACTGGACTTTTAATCTCCCTCTGGTAATCCATCTGCTAGCCATACTTAAAGTAAGAAAAAGAAAATTCCACTTTAAAAACAGATTTCACATTTACCTTTAGTCTTAAACTTCATTTGTGTATATTTGTAGAAAGAGCGAAGGAAATGAGTGCAGTAGACAGAATTAGAAATATTCTATTGAGCTGCTTTTCTAACTTTTTCCAAAAACTTCTGGAACACTTTTTACTAAAGAGCTGAAAGTTGTTTTAGGTGTATTTCCCCTTTTAAAAATGTGAACCACACAGCAGCGTAATAACTGTCTGATGCTGCCATCTACTGGTCATACGAGTTACTATCAACTGGTGGTGGGAATAAAGGATGTGTGGTCAAACCTACAGCGTGCATCAACTTGCGCTGCAGAGGCTGGTAGGAACAGATCTCCTTGAGGCTCCAGGTCGTTCCCATGTTGGGTCTCTGTCCGAGTCCGCTACAGGGAGCGTCCAGCAGAACCCGGTCGAAACTTTCAGGGGGGAATGGAGGTCCTGGAATAAGTCCACAAACACGTTTTACATAAATGTACTGAATCCTGCTGTTATTCATTGATACATATTAATAGTAGAAACCTACATGTGTCAGTCTGTACCTTCAGCTTCCTGTGCCGGGCCATTGCTCACAGCTTGAGTGCTGTTAAAGCAAAAAGCTTTGATGGAACTCAAATGCAACATTTGGGCATTTTGACGAATTCGATGGATTTTATTTCGGATCCTGTCCAGAGCCACGACCTCGCCCTGTGTGAGACGGAGAGGGACAGAAACTCGTCAAAGAGGGGCATAAAGCATCCGTCATACAGTCTTCAGCCCCTTCGCTTGAGTAAAAGAAGTAACACAACAATGTAAAAATACTTTATTACAAGTTACAGTCCTGCGTTCAGAATCTTGCTCAAGTAAAAGCACAGATGCATTTTCAGGAAAATGCACTTCAAAGTAACAAAAAGTAAAAGTACTCATTATGCAGAATGGCCTCTTTAATGGTGTTATATACATATATACATACACACATATAAATAGGATTATTAGCACTGATGCATTAATGTGTGAGCAGCATTTATTATATTTTTGTTATTTATGAAACGGTTTATTTTAAAAAAATGCTTCAAACTAGTTGGTTTGATATGAGAATAGGTTGAAATATTCTACACTTGCAGATTTTCGTTTACCGTTTATGAGAAAATAAAAGTTGAGCAGCTGGAAACATCTGCATGTGTTCATTAACCCTGCAGAACTCGTACCTGATCCCCCATGAGCGCAGCGATGTGGCAGGTCTTCCCTCCCGGTGCAGCACACATATCCAAGATCCGTTCTCCAGGACGAGGCCCGAGCACGTGTCCCACGACCACAGAGGGGAGGTTCTGCACAACATGAAAAGCGCTTCGGTTTTCCACGACAACAAATGTGAAGAGGCAGAACAGTGTCCCAAAACTGTATGAGTGCATCCCTCCGCTCTGTATCCACCATTCCCACACAAATAGATGCTCTATTATACATTCCAGTAGAATAAATACCTGTAGGAATGCCAGGCTGGGTAGGATGCCATCAAAGGAAGGACTCCGGTAAAGTGGCTCCACCATCTGGACACCTATTCCCCTAAAATAACAGACGACAGTGAGTTAATAGTTTTCCTTTATGACAACACAATTGTTTTTTATCATTTATTTATTATAAAAACATCTGCTCACTTGGCTGGTTCCTCTGTGCAGAAGATCTTGGAGCGGTCCACTTGAGCGACTCCATTTCCCACAAACACCCTCTTTCCCTGGAAGCTCGTGGCTCCTCGGGTGCACTTACCCTCTAAGTCAGAGAAGACAGACACCTCGTCTCCAGCCTTCATGTCTAAGAACAGAGACACGTCACAGGGAGATCTCAAGTTAGATAACCGCAATCAACAAAGTAAAAAATATATATACATTTATAAATATATAAATGATTAAAAAGCTTCAAAACTACATTTTTTATTCTTATTTGAATCTATTTTATATCAAATTAACAGGTGTCTTTGAGTCTCACACTTGGGGCTGGCAACAATCCCCGGGACGAAGACGTGAGCGCCTCTCAGTACAGCGCTGCCACACTGAGCTCCGACCACAACCTCTGAGCTGAGCTGCTCCACAGCTCTGAGAATACAAGGGAAAGGGAAGTGATGCACTAATAAATCTGTCTCATTAGACGTCCTCGGACTGCGGCGGAGTACGAACAGTTTGGATACTGAAAGATAAAGCATATCTTGGCACGCATGGACAATCATTCACAGCTTTTTAAAGCTTTTCCTTTGTCTGTCTGATCGTTGGCAGGTTGTGTTTCTGTATTTGTTAAAAATAAAATGAGGAAGTCGTGTGCAAAAATACCTTCATGTACTGGCTCAAGCACCCCCAAAACAGAACAGAGCAAGAGATCTTTAACGTGCCGTTACTGTATTTTGAATGCAATCCTAAAGAAGAGCGTTCACAACTGGATTTGGTAAAAGTAAAAGTGTCCGTCCATGAAATTCCATGTGGGTTTGGCCTCAGGAAACACTCGCCCAGCGGTTGGACTGATACTGCAATTTAAGGCTAAGTGTTTACTCCACTGAGCAGATTCAGATTCGTCTGACGTTGTTCCAGCATTCCTCACATACCTCGGGCCATCGACAGGAAGGAGCAGCACATCTGGGACTCGCGGGTGAGCAAGGATCTGAACCGAGAGCTCTTCTGCCGACGAGCCGCACATCTGCTGCTTCGACAACAACAGACTGGATGTCACAGACTCGACTGACACGCGGCAGCAGACAAAACCTCAAAACATATTAAGACTCACCTTTTTCAGCTCTTCTCCTAACTGGTGCCGGATCTCTTCCAGGGGAGCCAGATGAGTGCTGGCCCGAACACAAGTGTACGAAGGAGGGTGAGAGAGACATGCGAGCAGCTTCTGGAAACGACACTCTGCCTCCTGACGGCCGACTGCAGCCAACACCTGAACGCGACAGAAACAAGACGACAAAATTATAAGATTAAACAATTAAAACCATCAGGAACTTGATTGATTTTGAAGTTAGTAGTATTTTTGTCATTTAAATAAAAATCTACACACATAAAACAGTAATCAGTATATTCAAGTGAAAATAACAATACTGCCACCTGAGCTCACATCATTCAGATCACTATATTAAAACAGAATAAATAACAGTTTCCAGGACCACAGCTACCAGTGAGGACATACAATTAAACAGAAATGTGTTTTTTAACGGCTGATTGTGGCATTTCTCAGAGTTGTCTGTTTTTAAACCCAAAAACATGAAAGAGCATTTAGACAATTGTGTCAAAAGCTTCTTAAGGATGGTTTTTCTGTACTCAAGGCATTAGTATATCTAAAATCTTAGCTACGTAGTGAAGGTTCCAGCATCACGACCAAGTTTTCTTTTTTATGAGGTGCATTTATGATCCTACAGAAAAGAGCTGGATTGCTTCCAAGAAAACACATGAATGCCTACCTCCTTGTTTACGAAGACACTCTTGAGAAAATCAGTCACCTCCGGCTTCAGAGAAATCCTCGGAAAAATAGACATTTCTTCAGTCTGCGCAGAGACAATATATCATGATTGATGAGCTGCAGCAGGTGACGTGGTTACAGCCAGGAAGCTTTAAAGGCACATCTAGGGATGGACACTGCAAATTAGTTTAGGCTATAAATGTCGTGGTGTGTGGCATTGTTTCATGCTTGTCCCTATACAAATAAACAAACAATCAATAATAACAGTACAATATAATAAATATAATTAAGATATAAGAGCTGGAATTAAAAACATGCTGTAAAAAGTACAGAATAAAACAATTCTGGTTCCTGATGATAGATTGTGTTTATGTAGTAATCCTTCTCCATACTGTCCCTCGATACTTACCACTATCTGAATTAAATGTAAAAAGTGTGACATTTAGATGACAGAATCCATTTGTGGTGAAGATCTGAGGAAGTTCCTCCTCCTCCTAACATTAAATAATATCCTGTAACAGACCTACTGTGCGTCCAACACGGGTCATATTTATACTCTGAATGGGCGTAGTGAGTCCTAATTAACACATCTGATTCTCACACTCATATTTAACACGAGGTCAGTTCAATTAATTGTATATTTTAAGTGTAATAGCGACGTAAAGGCGAGTTGAAGGCTTTAGGTACTCACGTTCGTTAGACACTCATGCCCATGCTGCTACTTCCGCATACGTCACTAGCGTGGTCACATGACACCCGTCGAAGTAATATATATTTGTACGTTTTATTTAGATACACAAAGTGCACATATACGTTTAGCTTTAGGGTCACATTAGACGTGATCTAAACATTAAATACAACCCAAAAAAGAACAGTAAAATACAGAAAAAAGTACCGCGGTTAAGTTATGTTTAATTGGTCAATGTGTTTCCATATTTGAATTCTAAAATATTTTTTGGATTTTTTTCAATAGATTAAATGTAATGTGATCCAGAAATTCAAAATCAAACTCAAAAAGCATCACTACATGGGACGAACAGGACACACTTTTTTATTTTGTATTTTAGTGCTTCTCCTATTTTATATTAATATTTTTTATTTATTCAAGATTTATGTGTTTATGGTGTGTAAAAGTACGTTTAATTCATTTTTTAAAGCCTCGTCTCATTCTTTACAAGTGTGTTTTTAAAAGCTGCTCTCAAAAAAAGCCAACAATTAACACGCCCCGACGTCGTTACGTAGCCGGAAGAGAACTGAATTGTTGGGGGTGCCTTTTTCACCGAACCACTGCCAGCAGCTAACGGGCAGGAGGAGTCGTTCTAGCAGAGTCTACGCGGCGCCGCATTTCTCCGCCTGTGTTTACACGATTTGTGGAGGTTTCAACGGCACCGGGTACGCTCGACAATAAGTCACCACACTTGTGTTACCGTACACCGTTTTATCCTCGCGTTAGCTACGTTTTCTATGTAGCCGAGGCGCATGGAGCACCCGTCGAAAAGGTCGCTGAGGTGTTTTGCGGACAAGAGATCATCCAGCTAATGTTAACTAGCTGCAGCCAGCCGCGGATTGAACGGTGCGGACTCGAGAGTGGAGGAGCTCGGAGCTGCTGACACTCTCCACGGACGGACGGAAGGAAGGAAGCGCGGACATTGGTATTTAACCTAAACAATGGGCCTCATATTCGCCAAATTGTGGAGCTTCTTCTGTAACCAAGGTGGGTGCAGGTGAAAGTGTTACGGCTCATTAACCTCCGGCTAGTTACTCAACCGACGGTAACGTGAACTGTTGGACCGTTAGCATGAAGTGAGGCGCGAGAAGCAGACGGGGGAGAAATATCTCTGACTCCAGGACTCAAACTGTCTTTTGTTTAACTCGCTAAACAATCATTTAAACTACAGTCCCCCATCTTTATCGATTTATTGATGCTCTGATAGGCTCAGAGTCAGTCAACCAACACCGTTACCTTTACTTTACTACTTCACTTTCTAGGAAACATCAAATTACATAACTTTACCCTGAAAGATGTTTTTTTTTTTAATATATATATATAATTTCTCGTCATGAAGTGAAACGGAAAAAGAAAATAAACTGAGATTTAAAAGATAAATAAATAAAAAAAGAGTGAAAAGGACAACAAAGAGATAGATAATCCCACGCTTTCACCACAACCTTTCTGTGTGTGTGTGTGTGTGTGTGAGATACTGTTTCATATGACAAAGGTGTAAATGTAGCTTGTCTAATTTCAAGCTGCAGGGCACAAATCTGTGTTATTTTTTAAAGAATATTGAATCTTCTCTAATCAGATAAGTTATTAAAGAAGTATTCTGCTATTTTTTTACTGTTTGCTGCAGTAGTTTTATTGTTGTTGTTGTTGTTGTTATTATTTGCTGTAATTAGGGATTAGAAAACAGATTTTGAGCTGAAGATGGTTAATAAAGATGTGGTTTTATTGCTGGCTAAGCAAAAGGAAAGCTGACTGAGCATTTCCATACTCTCCTCTACTCCAGGGGTCATTCTTTTCATTTGATAGTGAAATTATATGAATCCCTCTGATCTTAATCTTCCTTCGGCCCGTGAAGCATTCCTGCCCGGAGGATATTTTCATTCCCTGACTCTGGATTAAACGGTTCTCAGTGTCAAATTTCATCAACGTTTGAGAGATTGCGGGTCAGGTCTGAGTGAAATTGTTGGCAACAGATTAGCAGCTAATTAAAAGTAATCGACACAGTGCGATTGGATTACCTGGAAAGTGGCTAATCAGACCAGAAGTACAGGTACTGGCACTTGTGTGACTGCACTTTAAAATGTCTTTTGATGTTATTTTTATTGCTTTGTTCTATTCTTAAACATTTTGCTGCTGTGTGTGTGTGTGTGTGTGTGTGTTAGAGATAACAGGCTCTGAAGCCTGTGGGACTTACTGTCTTACTGTTCCTTAAGAAAAAAAAGACAGTGCTCCATTTTGTGGTAGAAGACCAACACATCAATGTCAAACTTGCTTGCAGTCTAAATTAGCATTTTCCTCCTGGTAATATTGACAACATTAAAGAAACACATTACTGTAGGTAACGTACTGGAATAGATCATTGGTTGCTACTATTACCATCTAGTTTGTTCAAAGGGATCTGACCATTTTCACAGCATTTGGAAGTTCGGATTTGATGACGTAACGGCAGCAATGTCTAGTCCCAGTGGACAGAAAAGCTTCTCTTTTAGGAAGCAATAGATGTGCAACAACCTCAGACGGTTCAGAGCCGGTCAGCACTGCGAGCCCTCGGGCCAGACTTCCTTCCTCCTCAGCAGCCAGAGGCCTCAGAAGAGCGGAAGAGTAAAAACACTCATGTGTGATCTTTTGGCACGTCGGTGTCGGCTCCGATTCCGCGTCTAGTCTGTTGCGCTAGCGGCCGTCAGAGCCTTTACTGTCGCAGCCTCTGCTGGATGGGTTTTCTGAACGCGACTGTAGTTTCAGGGACTCTCAGAAAAACGAGGCCAGGAAGTTTTGAGGAGGGAAATAAGTTCCACCTTTAGGATTATGAACGACAGGGATGCATTGTAGACGGAAACCTTTGCTTTACGACACACTCTGTGTTTTTACAGCGGCTGGCAGTGAAGAGTGTTTTCTTGATTAGATTTTCTGCACATCCTGGAAATCACCCAGTTAATAAACTGTACTTATTATTTATTTTGCAGAGCATAAGGTGATAATCGTTGGACTTGATAATGCAGGGAAAACCACTATCCTCTACCAGTTGTAAGTGTTCTTGTCAGATTTACACGTGGAGCCTGCCTTCTTTTTACTGCACGTGACGTCACTTTACGATTCTGTTTCTTCAAGTCTGATGAGCGAGGTGGTCCACACGTCGCCCACCATCGGAAGCAATGTGGAGGAAATAGTGGTGAAGAACACTCACTTCCTGATGTGGGATATAGGAGGGCAGGAGTCTCTCCGGTCGTCCTGGAACACCTACTACTCGAACACAGAGGTGAGAAATACAAGCAACACGGCCGGAACATATTTTCTAACTACTTTCCGGCAGACGAGGGGGAACGGAGGTTATTGTCCAGCAGCGGGTTTTCTCCCCGAGCGCGGCAGCTGGTGCGTTTTTTTTGTTTTTTTTGTTCAGAGCACATATGGCAGCAGGGGCCGCCCAAGTCAAGAGGTCACCTTTTCACAAAGGGGCCCGTCTGAAAAGCGAAGCGAGGGTTTCGCCTCTGCAGTGTTTTCTTTTTGGAGAAAGGGAGAGGAAGAACTGGGAGAGTCTTGGCAGAGGCAGATGTGAGGGAGAGCTCTCCGACATCTGCCCGGCTCTGTAGCGCCACGGGCAACAGACTTCACTCGCTCGTACCTCTTCCACACACAAACCCCCGGCCACGACGCGGGACATCCAGTGCGGGTTTAACCCGTGTTTGACTCTTCACATCGCACCGCAGCTCATAGGAATTACAAGGTCACGTCCATTCACAAGTGAACAGACTCGTCAACCTTTGCTCTTGTGTGCGTCTCTGCTAAAGAACACCATTAGTGTCGTTTAGCCAAAAGATAAAATATTACTTGTAGAATCCTTTTTTGCTGCATTTCCGTCCTACGTGATATTAAACTGAATGTCTTTTTCAAGCAAAAACGTCAAAACTTTCTCTGCGTTTGCTGCTGTTTTATCATATGTGACCGTAAATCGAATAACTTTTTTATCTTTTGTTACTTTTAAAACATTTTTATAAACGAAACCATGAATCGATTTAATTGAGACAATTCTCAGTTGCAGCCGTGCTATTTTCTGACTTTTCCAACGAACAAACAAATGTAATAAAAATAGTTTCAGCAGTGTTAAAAAGTGTTTATTTGATCTTAATCATCTTGTGAAAAGTAGTTCAGAAGTGTAGAGAATGCTGGAGGTCCTGAATGTCTATTACCACAGTTTCTAAGAGCCCTACAGTTACCATAGGAACCATATATCTCTCTGTAAGCCTACAGTTACTATAGTAACTTGACCTTTTCATTGAAGCGGCGTCGGATCCCTGGCTGTGATCGGGGTCACAGTCACGTTGGATAGCGCGTGTTGTTCCCGGGTCGTTTGTGTTGAAACGGCGTCGCTCCCTTCTCATCAAAACGAACGCGCCTTTTAGTCTTTTGTCATACAGGGTCACTCTCTCTCATTCAAAAACGGGGTTATTAGCATAGCAGTCACCAGTGCCCATTGTGAGGCCCCCGGCCCCCGGAAATGGCCCCTGCAGTGCTGCATTTTATTGCTGTAAATGTCTTTTTGAAAAGAGGTCACTCGGGTGATTTTTGCCTTCTCCTCCGCCGCAGTTCATCATTCTCGTGGTGGACAGCACAGACCGAGAGCGGCTGGCCATCTCCAAAGAGGAGCTCTACAGGATGCTGGCTCACGAGGTAACGTCTTTGTGTGGGCAGACTACACAGAAGTGACTCTGTTTTAACAGTGGACGTTGTGGCGACCGGGGGGGAGTTACGGTTTCATTGTTCTCTCCCTTGGCCTCCCCTCAGGACCTGCGGAAAGCAGCTGTGTTGATATTTGCCAATAAGCAGGATATGAAGGACTGCATGTCTGCGGCGGAGATCTCCAAATACCTCACCCTGAGCTCCATCAAAGACCACCCCTGGCACATCCAGTCCTGCTGCGCACTCACGGGAGAGGGGTAAGAGACACTTGCTGTACAAAGGGTGGCCTAGAATCAAAATCAGTATAAAGATGTTTTTAATTGATCTTCTTAAGGAAGCAGATTATAAACGATCCCCCTGTGTTTCCTAAACAGAAACCACACATTTATGTTACGAAACATTACAACCTGTAATCGATTTCCTCTTAAATAAATGACTTTTGTTCTTTTATTGCACACATTTGAGATTGAAAGTAAGTGTTAAACAGCGTTAAAGCTGCTGTGACTTCTGCAAGTCACCAGATGTCACTGCGTCCTGAAGCCTTCACGCAGCTTCACCTGCGGATCACCAGTATTATTGTAAATATGTTTTGCACCCAAGGATAATAAGTGTACATTATTTACAACAGTGCAAACATCCTCTGATGTATGCCGTCTGTCTAGATTATGTCAATCATTTTTTCCTCCACTGACACTTCGTTCTTCTTTGTTTTTCCAGTTTGTGCCAAGGCCTGGAGTGGATGACCTCGAGGGCCGGGCTCAGATAGCCCCTCCCGCAGCCGTCGACGGCCTGATTACCTGCACCACCCGCACGGTGGCACAACACCTTGCCCTTACTGGCTTATTGTTAGTTTTTGTTATTATAATTTTTTTTTTTTTTCTTTTAATGATGAAGTTGAACGGACTTTGACCTCCTGTAGACGACATAAGGCGGGGGGCATCGACGCCTCCACAGCTTAACTGTTACAGTGGAGCCGGTGTTTCTCCCCCGTCACAGAGCCAATGAACGGACCCGGTGGAGGAGCGAGGAGTCGCTTTTACAGTAAAGGAGGAGGAGGAGGATCATTTCAGCAGGGCTGCACTGGACACTACCCTACATGCATATCATGTCACATCATATCATAAACATCCCGTTGGCGTCCAGCTGTGGGATCATGTGGTGCAGCTGTTATTTTTAATTGTTTTGCCTCCATAGAAGTTTAACGAGGGATTACAAGCAGTATTGTAAAAGCAGTTTGAAGGGAAGAGGTGGCACTAAGTTGCGTTTGGAGTTTTTCGGAACTATGTTCTCATTCTCAGCACAGCCGTTGATCCATTAGACAGGATTTCGGTTTTATAAGCTACGTCGCCGGGTGGCGACTCTGACACTAGAAGCTATTGGTGCCGTATGGAAATGTGGTCAAATATGAACCCTGCTTCGTATTAACGTCGAGCCTGTACTGTACGTTACTGAGCCAAGAGGTTACGATTCAGAAAAGTGTTGGCATGCAGACTTTTCATTTTAGAACCAACCCTCTGGAGCAAGTGGAAATCACCGCAGCCTTTTATTTCACTTAGCAAAGCATTAAATGGCTGAAACATTTGAAACGCAGGTACCGAGCTCAGTTTTAACAGTATTTTAAATTAAAACACTGTTTGTTCAACGCTGCATTAGGATTTTTGTGTGTGTGTGTGTGTGTGTGTGTGTGTGTGTGTGTGTGTGTGTG
>JAVQJL010083881.1:0-23731 GCA_036024295.1 Nannoperca obscura
AGCAAGCAGCTTTAAAGTGGCTGCACACCTGACAGTCCGGTCAATTGGTTATATGGTATGTTAAAAGGCAGTGCCTTGAAATGGCAAACAAGTAACATCTTGTTAGATTTCTGTCTAACCTAGAGAAATGTGTTTAGTGTTTCACAAAAAGTGTGAGGCTGAGAATGTGCTTATAGTTGTGTAGATCTGAGCTGAGGTTTTGCCCCTTGAGTGTCAGGTTTCACCAACTGTGTGCTATTTTTAATTTTAGTGTGTAAGCAATCGTAAAGAACTGTAAAGAACTACTTTTTTTCTAGTTTACTGAAACTGAAACTGACACTCAGAGAGCAAACCCTAAAGACATTTTCTGCTTTGCACCCGAGATGATGCTTGTTGTTTAGGGTACCTATACAGTATCTCAACAGAGTTAATTTTATGGAGCAAATGAGAACATCTCTACTTTTTGTTGTGCTGGGTAATAACAACAGATATGGGGAAAGTGTTCCTTATGGCAGCTGACTTGTGATAGGAACCGACAGTTAATTGATTAGGCCTGAAAGAATAATTTAAGTCACTTTCAAAGGGTGTGAGTTATCTGTTGATTTGCAGGACTTCAGCGTGAGTTCCATGTTGCTGGTAAGAAGAAGTTTATCCTCTCTGTTTGAAAAGGTTGGTGCAGTCTGGTGGATTCAACTAAACTTAACATCCCCAAACCAAGGAGAAAGCTGCGTCCTGTGACATCAAGAGAGGTGACAGGCAGCTAGTTGTCGTAGGCATGGAGGATATGGGTCAATGACAGTGTGTGTCCAGTGATGGTAAATCCTCCTCATCCAGAATGCTGAACATGTTGAACACCTTGATGTCGTGAGGTGGGCTTGCCCTTCAGGTGGACTGCCCTTGGGGGCAGTGTTCCGAGGATCGTTGTGATATGGGATGGAATTAACTGGAACAAACTTTGGATTTGCTCTCAACTGAGCCCATGAAACTTTGACTGGAGTAGGGACTGTGGACTCAAATTTTCTGCCTAATGTATCGTTGTCAGCGGGACCCACCTGCTGCTGCAGGTAGAATAGTTTGGATCTTTCCTGCTTACCGCGTCTTGTCAATGGATGTCAGAAATAATCTCATTGGCTGATTTATCTGTGGCTGGATCAAGAGAACTTGTTGTCTGGATAAGTAGTTTCAAATTGCAGTTCTGTGGACAAGGCAATATTATGACACTCATCCTAAAAGACAAAAGTTATTTGCAGTGACAGTGTTACATAGAGCTTAATGTCTAGTTCCTAATGTTTGGCAGGTGTATGTTTAACATGTATGGAAAAAAGTAAGTTCAGCATTTTGGTTGATTAAAGTTAGAAGTTAAATATTGGTCAAACTCAGTGCATCAGAGGCCAACATATCCTGACTTTTATGGGTCAGTAACTTAAACCTACACTTGCCA
Organism: Nannoperca obscura; assembly: GCA_036024295.1. NCBI lineage: Eukaryota > Metazoa > Chordata > Actinopteri > Centrarchiformes > Percichthyidae > Nannoperca > Nannoperca obscura. The sequence continues at coordinate 1,421 of JAVQJL010083881.1, forward strand.
TAATGCATATTGATCAAGATGTTCACCCTCCTCAAATGACAAACCCCCTTGCCATAAGTTAATAACACAGGCTCTTCATTTGAGGTCTTCAAACCCAAGTTGAGATATCCATATGATGACACTTCCCTGCAGAGTGCCCCTTTATCATCCACATCCATTGTAACCATATATGTATGTATTGTATATCAAATATTTACCCTTTTGTTCATTTTCTCTGTGAAGAAAGAAGTTTGCCTAATCCACCATTAATATCTGAATTGATTGATTTATGATACACCATAAATAAACTGCCTTTTGATGTCAAATGTGACAAACCATGACCTGTTAGAAATTAAGCAATAATGGTGAATTCAGAGGCTATCTTGTCAGCCTAGCTTACCAGTTCTAGCCAGTGTTCATTGTCATTTTCATTTTCTAGTATCTTGACCAGAGCAATGTCATTGCCATTCAAGTTTGGCTGTTAGCTATTAAGCTGGTTAGCCGATCTGCTAGCAAAACACAGTCTTTGATGCAATTTAGTCTTTCTGATGGCTGTGGTTTGTGTCCTGCAGTTGTGATTTTACAACCAGAACTCTGGTTTATCTATTGGTCTTAATTTTGTCAGAAACACATATTTAATGGAATTGCATATATTGTAAATTACTGTATTATTAACTTTTCTGAGATCTAAATAAAATCAACACTAGATCATAAGCTACATATAGTTTAAATATATACTTAATAATACAGACAGTACCTGACCTCTTTTCTAATTGCATCACATGCTACGTATGCTCCCGGAGCCGAGGTACTTATAAAACACAGCCAGGCAGAAGGAATCGCACTTGCTGGAAGGTGTATGCACGGATCATGCACAGGAATGTGACACAAAATGATGAATCGGACGCTCCAGAGCGAGGCTTTTCCATGACCTTCACTTTTAATGTAATGCAGAAACTCTTCCTTCCATAATGGTTAGTGGGAGATACAGCTGTTTTTTGTTTTCCTGTTATTCTGCCATTCTATCTATAAAGCATGGTTATACACACTGGTTTCCAGTTTCATGCCTTAATTTAGGTGCAAACACTAAACTAAATGAAGTCTGAGAAGTGACAGCACATCGCCAGCTTTGTATATTAATTATTTTTCTAGGTGGGAATCATGAGTTGGCCTTTGTAGTCACAGCAATGATGTGGCCAAGGGACGGCCATGTTTGTCAGTTGTAGTTGGTCTATCACTTTGGACCAGACCAAAATATCTCAACAATTGGTGAATTGTTAGACATGAAATTCTAGAAAGTGAATCTTACTGACTGTTCCTGGACAGTGATCGATCCCCTGACTGTAGTTGACATTTTTATTTTAAAGTGAAATATCTCAACAATTATAGAATGGACTGCCATTACATTTTTGCAGATATCAATAGTGCCTAGAGGATGAATCCTAATGACCTTGGTGATCCCTTGACATCTTCTCTAACACCACCAGCAAGTGAAAGGTTTTACTTATTCAGTGAAATATTGCTACATCTACTAAATGAAATGGCACAAAATTTGGTACAGGTGTTTCCCAGAGGATGAGTCCTAAAACCTTTGGTGATCTCCTGACTTTTCCTCTTGCACCACAGGCACGTTGACATTTACGGTTCAGAGTGAAATGTTTCAGCAAGATATGTAAGATGAAATACCATGCAATTTGGCAAGGCAAGTTTATTTGCATATGAGCATTACAGTTTAAATAGATGTAGAATTGACTCTTTGTTTTGTTTGGTTTAATCTAATCTTAGAATGGAGAGAAAATGTTTCTATTGTCAAGGACACCGGTGGTTTATACCATACTAATGAAAGACAGCAGGTTATCCCTTGAGAGTTTATCTCTCCAGTTTCTTGTTGTTCTGGTCTTAGGTGGCCAGCGATTCACCTCCTATCCCTGGACAATTGCTGAGCCCACAGATATTTAATTAGAGCTCATTAAAAGGCCGTCATGAAAGAAATGTGGCTCCTTGCCACTGCCGCTTAGATACAGGGAGTCTATTTGGCTGAAGTCTACGACAGGTCTTCATTTCTCTGCTTAATCCACTACGTCTAGCAGACCACTGACAGCTCCTCTTTGTTTAGGACTTATTCAGTTTTGGATTGAAACTCAGGGAGGAGGGCAGGGGGAGTGGAGGGCCCTTATGAGAAATGTGGGGGCGCAACAATACAGCTGCTATTCCTGGACCTGATTGTTTGCTTTCCTGAAGCGTTCGCTGGAAAAGGGGGTGGTTGGCTCCTTTGGCAAAAAATGGATGATTCTTGAGTGCAGCAGACATGCACAACGATTTAGCCTCCAGGTTTGACTATAGACTTCATCTCCTATCTTCAGAGGGAAGTAGACAATGGCGCAATCAACAAGCAACAAGGCACACAAATTGGTGTCAAAATCTGTAAAGTGATGACAAATAGTGTCCCCCTTCTTGTGGTTTTGGTTGGTATTATTGTTGATCGCAGCTGCTTATCACATACTGCACACTGGTTCATGTTAGAGTCCAAGAAAGACAGTCAACACACTGCTGAGTGTTTTCACCCCCCTTTCTGTCATTTCACAGCCCTTACCACCCCCAAACCCCTCTTCGTGCTCAAAAGGCCATGGCAGTGCTCACAAAGTCAATCCAAGCGTGACGCTATTGTAGCTGAATGTTTCCGGATTATTTTTTTCTGGGTTGTATGCTGAGCTCCAGTGGTTTGTGTGTCAGTGGCCCAGGAGTCAGGCTCATCCTGGAAACAGGATCATTGCAGGGCCCACAGGTCAATGTCAGGGGGAGAGATGGGATTTGACTTATTCCCACTAGATTTATTCCCTCTAGTGATCTATCAGATGGATCAACACAATACCTTGCTGTTAGGGATAAAAAGTCAATTTTGTATTTGTTAATTTGATTAGTATAGAGGTTTACAAGATGGGTGCAGTTGTAAATCATGCTAAACTTGATTTTGATGATGAAAATTAAACTGTGTAGCAATTATTATGAAAAGAAAGGGTGTTTTTATGTTAAAAGAACTGCAGATTACATTTTACATTTTGTACGAGAAAGCAATTTATAGGAAATATTTTCTTGGATATTTCTGGGATTTGCTCAAATTGATTATCCCATAGCTCCTTTGCAATCACCTGCATCAAATCACATAAAGTAACTGCCAGAAATGGCCTAATCCCTAAATTGCTGGTCAGTCACAAATCATTCAACCTCAAATTATTGTTTGCAGGTTTTCCTTAGGATATAAACAATGTACCTATCTAATTAATTTCAAAAAGTACAAAAATATTTACATATATTTTTCTTTTCCTTAACACATATGAGCAAAGAACCAGGCCAATCCACAATGTTTTATGTCCATTAGGGCTGCATGATTAATTGGGTTTTTAATCCTATTGCCATTTCAATTAATGCTGTCAGTAAGATGATTGGCAAAAGCACAGCACGCCCATGGTTTTATTAGAAGTGATGGAATTGTCAAACATGACATGTAATGTTTTATTCATAATTTGCAACTTCCACACCACTTGCTGTTAATTTTTCTCCTGTCAGAAGCAATGATTTCTGGGGCTCTTGGAATAATAATTCACATTTAAAAAATTTAAAACCACAACTCCCACTCAACATGACATAGTTTACATTTTTTTCATACAATATTATATTATTAAAATAATAATAGGGCCAGATTTTGTCATTTTTTTGTTATGTTTGAAGTAGTTCTTTCCAAATGGGTATGTATTATATGTGAAATTATAAACACCGAGTGATATATTACATTTTAAATCCTGAAATATTTATTTGACACATTCCTTCCCTCCCTGCCTGTTACATGTTTAATTCATCAGGGTCGGATGTTAGAAGGACGTGGCATTGCTTTCTGTACATATTCCTCCCTTCATGGCCTAATGGCTACTTAAATTGATGAAAATGAAGCAAATGAAGCAAAGCAAAATATTGTGTTTGCATGAAAAGAGAAGACATTTAAGACCCTAGATGGGTCAAAATAGTATATATGTATCTAACGTCTGCATGGTCAGCATGCAAACATACTACAAAGACTTTTCTTTATCTCAAACGATTTGGAGACTATTATCGGTTCACATAGAGATACAGACAATGTCATACTGTCTTTTAGAATCTAAAATGATTTACCACACAAAATCAAGAAACAGGATAGTCTACAGTAGGGGTTCTCAAACCTATTACTCAAAGATCCACATCTGCTTTTTCTTCAAGGTCAGAGGTCTGGAAATATAAAACAAGGTTTGGGCTGGGTCCAGATTGACTTGCCGTTCAGTCTGGATGCAAACCTTGGTCCGGACTTTGAGAAGTCTTAGTCCACAGCATTACTCCTAGAGATAAGCTCTCAAGCTAAGCTGTTTAATAATATGTGAATATATCTAGAATTTGAATTATAAATCAATATGCACTTCATGTCAATTCTGCTGAAATGCTTCATCAAATATCCAAGTTTATTCTTTGATAAAATATAGAAATGCAGATCTAAAGCTCATACCATTAGCTTCAGTACTGTCACTTAGCAACTATTACAAAAAAATCTTAATTTATTATATTTGCACATGATAAGTAAAGCTCCAAATGATGAATACAGAGGTCTTCAGAGGTCTTCCTCCTGCTTGGTGACCCTCTATTTATCTCACTATGCCAACTTTGGAAAGTGCCTTTTGCTTTGTGGTGCGGCAGCCAAACCTGAATGTCAGCAGCTTGTTTACTTTAGTGCTCTTTTTATTGCTGACTCTCTCAACTTAGTAGCCCTTTGCTACATCACTCGCCTGCTTCCTTTGCATAACATATTTCACACACTGGTGTTCCCATTATAACCTGCCAAAGCCCCAGTGTCGTCCCATTGAAGGGTTTAAACACACAGACCATTAGGCTTGTCTGTATTGACACAAGCACATTTTGCACTTCTACTCAGAGTGGTCCTGTGGTGCGAGAAACCAGTGCAGTGACAGAAAGATCACAAGTTTGATCTCTGTATCCACCCAAAATGTGTCTTTTGATGCACAAAAACAAACATATATTTGACAAAACGCAAGGTGTTTTAAACAGTAGGGCAGCAACCAATGATTATTTTAATTCTTGATTAATTAATTAGTTTTTAACATAAAATAATGAAAAATGTCAATCACAATTTTTCAGAATCCAAGGTGATATCTTCAAATGTATTGTTTTACCCAGCCAACAGTCCAAAACCCAAAGATATTCAGTTTAAGATTCTATAAAATAGAAAAAAGCAGCAAATTATCACACTGGAGAATCTGGAATCAAAAAATGATAATAAAAAAACACATGTATGGATGTTTAGACTTTTTCTCTCCATGAAACCTGCTACCACTGGAATCCAATGTGAAAGTGACCTGAATTGAAGCCTACAGGAGTTAGGGTTAGGAGTAGTTCATATATTGCGGGTGGACTTGAAAGTGTCTTAGAGCAAGAAGAACCTATTTGGTCATTGTTCGCAACATCAGTTAACCATCTCAAATGTTTTTTTATGTAGTCAGGTGGAGGCTAATTATCTCTTTACTTGTCTAGCTGCTACTAGTCTGATGTTCAAACTGTTTCTTCTGACTTGCTCTCACCCTGCTCCAAACCAAGCAGACTGACCACCTAGTTGTTATTGTATTTTGTTCAGTCTCAAAACATCAGTAGGAAGACAGAAAAAATCCACTTGGGCTATTTGCACACAAAAAGCAATTTTGTTCCAAAAGTGACATGCTGCCAGATTTACGCCGGCATCACTGAAGAGCACTGCAAGAGGGGTGGCATTATCATAACCTGCTCACAGCTACTTTACAAGGAAGTGAGACAAATGAGGGATGCTAAAGCTGGTATTGCAGTCTGGCAACTGAACAGATGACAAATGTTAATATACATTGTCTGTGACAACAACATATCACTACTGAGAAGCTCTGCCCTTCAGTTTCAGTCCCAACAGGGTTGACTCAGACACTGCAGCCAGGTAGTTGAGGGGGGGACAGTTATGTGGTTTATGTGAACATTTATTTAAGACATTCTCATTTACTTAAATGTGATTCAATCTGAAAACACCAGAGGTGTGACAATACAGAAGTATGTGATTACACCAAACAGCAACCAACAAGCTTCAATGCTGAAAAAAGTGTCTTCTTCCTCTAATGGCTTCTAGAGGCTGGAAAAATTCCCCGCAAAAATACTGTCTGTGCAGCATCTTATTACAATCCATATTTACATTTGCATAAACTATGACCTCTAGAGACCTTAGTAAATATGAAGTCCAGTGAGGTAGAATAAAGAGCCACAAAGTCTGTGTAGTCAAACATCACAGGAATTTCACTCACAAGGCTGCTGCTTGCATCCCATGTAAAACCTAAAAACAATGTTTAACTTAAGTTAAGTTACATGAAGTAACTTATGATGTAACTTGATGTAACTAAACTTACCAACATAGTTATTTTAACTTTTTCTAAACTTAACCAAGTAGATTTGGTGCCTAAACCTAACCAAACTGTGACTGTTTCACAATGTTAACCACATGTTTATTATGTTATGTTACTGTGACGACATTACTGTATGTTGGAAGACTTGTTGAAAACATCAGACTATCATAAATTGACTTGCAAATGCAAATACAAAGTACTGGAATAAAATATTTAATTTAGTGGAAAATAAAAAGCAATTAATAATAAGTACAGGCTTTAGGAAAATACACCAACACATATCAGCACGCTCGCCTTTATCAAGTTCTCCTGTTGTCATTATTTTTCTACTTATAAATATAGTCTTTAGTAGGGGATTTCACTCCTTGGTATGTGTATCCAGGTGGCAATTGTAAAAGTGTATTTTAATTTAAACACACACTAAGGCTCAAATGCTTTGGAAAGAGTGAATATGAGCATAACAACATGATCATGTTTATGAAGGTACTATTGTTCCTGTCTCAAGGGAAGAATTCTGTGTTTACATCATGGCTGAGGGAAACAGGGAAGCAGACAAGGGGAATTTTCTCTTATAACCGTGAATTTATTGAAGATGCCAGACCTACAGGGATATATTCAGTGAGTTTTTAAAGGCCACATTATCTCTGAGTATAATGCTGTAGTTAATGCAGGCCATGGTTTTAGTTGGGCAAAAAGTCTTTACTGTATAGTAAGCTTATTAGTGTTCATTAACACATAATAAAAAAAAACTCTTTGTGAACACGCTTTGGCTGCTATGGCAACTTGTGATCAGGAGTTCAAGTAGCTTTCATTGCCACACAATAAGTGGAGCTAGTTTTTATTCAGATGAAGAAATTGCTCTGACATTTAGTGTAATAACCTGCACCATTATTATTTCTTGTACAAAGTTTGATTTTCTTCTCCCTGTGACTGATTGATCTAACACAACGGTAATTAAATCTACAACAAGCTCACAAAAGCATACTCTTCTAAACACTCAAGCCCAGATTCACTGAATTATTTAAGGTGTACAGAGATGGCAAACATTCATCAACAAAATTACTGACTCTGCTCACCATGTGCGTTAAGCTCAAAGTTGCCTAAAGCAAAAAAATATAACCTAAAACCTAAAAATTACAGTAAATTATATTATGAAATGATGTTTCTGTGATAAAATCTATTAGTGTGCTGCAACACAGGGTGTAAGATATTTGGAAAAACTATCAAGACTTTGCTTAGATAGTTAAGGGTGTGATCATGATGTTGTTTTCTCTCCCCTTTATCTGGAGAGCCTGTATTGGACACACAGAAGCACAGTCCCCAGAAAATGTACTGATACTGTGGCTAAAGTAAAAAAAAAAACACATACTAAACAAAGCTAAATGTCATCAATTAAAAGTAAGTTACAAGATTTAAATACAATACTGATCAGAGGTGGAACCAAGTCATTGTTTTGCAAGTCACAAGTAAGTCTCAAGTCTTTGCACTCATGTTTCAAGTTAAGTACCAAGTCAGGACTGAGTCCTGAACAAGAAATGTTTTAATATTGTAGTGATGTATTTAACAATTACATAAAATAATCCAAAGTATGTTAATCTCACTGTATTAAACCATCGGATGGGGATATTATAAGAAATGGGCTGGAAATGATAAAGTAAGTGAACTTGAGATCCAGATTTTATTTTTTTATGTTTCAGGTATTGTTGATAGCATTTCCCAACTTCCCCTGCTGCCAAAATTCGCATTTATGTGTGTTGTTGTTTAATTGGAATTAGTTTCTAAAACAGTAAATTGGACTCATTTCCGTATCTTAACATGATTGAGCAGATTTGTTTCAGGAGTTGAAGGTTACATTTGTTTATCTGTAGGCTGATAAATCTCTGTGCATAATTCTGCTCTGGTAAAATGCGGTGGGATTCCTGATATCGGTAGCCAAGATGAGTGGAAAAAGGACAACCCACACAGCTTGTTGTTTTTGATCAGCCCTTCCTATTCAGTGTCATTACCGCCCTGGGTCTTTCTGCCAGTATAACATCAGCCCATACCGCCATGAAACTGGAGACCAAAGATAACTGAGCAAGTAAAGAGGATGATTTTCTTCCATAGATCAGAGACTGCTCTGAATGGTGAAAATGCCAGGCTTGGTTTGTTTCATAGTACAATTATTATGTATTATTTTTATATTTCCAGGAAAAGCATTCCAATAATCGCTTGGATTGCAAGATAATCTAAAGAATGAGCGGGAAGTTTATGAGCATTGATCCACTGACATGTCTCAACAACACAGAAAAAGAGTATCATCTACAGAAAGTTCATTGTTGTCAAAAGCAGATGCAAGGAGAAAGACATCCCAGTGCTGGACTCACTATTTGATTGACAGGGGATCTCTGGGAAGTGCAGTGCATAAAGACCACAGCATGACTGCCAAGCAAAATGTGGCCAACATGACAAAAACCTTCTAAGTGAAATTTTAAAACCTCAGATTGGAAGTGAAGTCAAACAAAAATATCAGACTGCTATAATGTACAGTTATGGAATGATGACCTCCAGGTAATGACAAGTCTTGTGATTTTTGTTAAATTCTGCATTTTAAATTGCCTCCTGTTGATTTGATTCAAACTCCCTTTGTCCTCTTCTACTGTTGTCTCCCCCTTCGCTGAATAACTCACATTCCCCAGTTGCTGCATTGCCTCGTATGAGCACAAGCAAAGGCCTGGCAGTGCATGAATAGGGTCAGTTAGATTTCAAACCTCTCCCGATGAAAAGAGCCCTGGCTGTGGTTGGAGACACTGGAGCTGCTCCCGGCAGCTCCACAAAGGCTAGCTTTCAAAAAAGAAAAGGAGATGAGGGAAGGGTTAGAGGTTTTTTTTCTTTCTTTCATTTTACCTCATTTCCATACAACCAGGGATAGAAGAGTTGTTGGAGAATAGTAGAAGGACGGAGTAGTGGGTAGACATAAAGTGTGAGTGCCAGTGAGAGGCACAAATAGAAAGAGAACATCGTTGCTAAAAAGGAAGTGAAGAAAGGTGATGTTAGAATCAGAAGAAAGAGAAGGGTTGAAAAGATACAGAGGTACACTATTAGTGTATTTCAATATGGCTGGGGATACTTGTAACAAGCTGAGTGCTGAGCAACCATGAGCACTCAAGCAATGCCAGCGAAGCATGAGGTTAAAGGCGTTGTTTACCTCGATGACATGTTGGATGTGTGCTGGTTTGCAGAAGCTGCAGTAGAGCCTGTCTGCAGCTCATCCAACAGCTAACTGTCCACATCTTGTTGAGGAATAACACCACTAACAAAGCTCTGCTACCTCAGTAATAAACACAATGCATTTCCTATAGCTGCTTCACAATTATACAGTTTAATATAGAAAAAATGCAGTGACTTGGGACGCAAAACGTTTATTAACATTTAACCGAACAACGTTCTTTCCCTAATCTTAAAAAAAGTGCTTGTGTTGCCTAAACCTAACCACAGACAAGGGTCTGGATGTGAACAGTCCTGTCCACATGCTTTTGTGTACTTTTGATCTGGGGTTGTTTATAATTATTTGACATAGGTACCTTGGTTCAAATTAAGGGAAATCTTAATCATAAATTTGGGGATGTGTGGAAATATGTTTCCCAGTTTAGTGTGGAAGTACTTGACTGTCCTGCACAGAACCCTGACCTCATCTAAACCCATCTAACACCTGTGGGATGAACTGGAACACCGAATGCGAGCCATGGCCAAACCTCATTACTGCAATGCTCTTGTGGCTGAAAAAGATCATATCCCTGCAGCCAGGTTCCAAAATCTGGTGGAGAGCCTTTCCAAAAGTGCAGGTCTTTTAGCTGAAATAATGTGAATAATAACTGTGATGACCAAGATTTTGCAATGAGATGATAAGTGTGCACTTTTGGTCATGTGGTGTAAATGAAACCCACACAGAGCAGAAGAGTATTGTTAAAGAGAGCAAGAATAACAAAGACATGGAGGGGGACAGTGAGTAACAAAGAGGGGAGTTAAATGAGATGATGTGAGCAGCAGTGAGAGGTATAAAAAGGAAAGAAGAGGGTATTACAAGGAGGAAGATAAGGAAGCTTCAGAGAGAAAGAAAGAGGAGTACTGAAGAGTATTGCTATTGGTTGAAAGTAAAAATGAGGATATAGGAAATGAGGGGAGGAAAACAGGCACAGAAAATTTGTAGGGAGTACTAAAAGGCATAAGGAGGGTCTAAAAGAGACGGAGAGATGGGAAATGAAGAGGAGAGATTTTGTAAATGGAGCTGGAGAGACAGAAGGCGAGATGATAATAGCAAGTAAAAGAAAAAGGGGGAGGGGGGTGACGACATGTAAAAGTGAAGAAGGAGAGAGACAGAGAAAGACGAACCAAATGAGAGGGTTGAGTGAGAGCGAGTGATGGGAGAGGCTCCACTGCGTGTCTGAGAAACCCTGCTGTAAAATGCCAGCTCACACAAAAGAACAGGTGTTTGGTGGTTTAAGGTTTCAGGCAGAGGGAGCTGATGGGATAACAGGGATGTTGACATTCACCGACAACAAAAGAGGGCCTGTTCATGGCTGTTATGTTGTTTTAAGGGAAAATATGCATAAAAGATTAAGGCATTATGAGCCATATAACGATGACAGCTATGAAATGTTATTCACTGGATATCTCGGGCTAGATCTTTATTACACTGCTGACATTTAAGGGCCTTATGTAAGCATACAGAAAGCACAACAATCTTAATTTGTGTATTGTAAGTCTTTTTTTATTTGCTTCTTGCCTCTTGCCTAAAAGTACCATTTCTGTTTTGACATTAAGCTGTTTTTTTTTTTTAAAGGTATTGCCTTCTCTCTAGGTTATAGTTGAATAATCTTGGGTCAGAGGGAAATTCAATACCTTGAAAAGTACAGCCCTCGAGGGGAACAAATTACTGTTTTAAGTGTCACATGTTGACAGGTGAGAGGCCCAGCCTTTACAGCTCATTTATTGCTGCTCTTTTTCAAATGTTATTGTCCATTTGCGAGCTGAGGGCACAGTGCGCTCCTGGTCTCGCTGCTGCACAATGCGCAATAATGTTAGTTTGTAAATCCCTTGCATAATGATGATGGTCATACTGTTACAGTATGACTATACATCAGAAGATAGGCTTAAGTACTTCACTTGATGGGACAACGCCATTGATTTTAAGCATTCAACACACTTATTTGCAAGCTCACATTTTGCTTTTAACTTTTGCAAACTCACCACAGGCTCCATTACCGAGGTGAATGTCAACCTCATCAATAAGAAAATGCATCCATCCAATGAAGAAACTCGACTGCTGAATGTTTTTTCTCTATAACGTCTTCAGGTTTTGTCTTTTACCTTCCTGCCTTTGTTTGTCTGCCGTCTGTTCGCAGTGACCTGAGATGGATCTTAATGTCAGCCAGTTGAGAATATGAACTTTGAAATAGGATTGATGTCATCCAAGGTAATGATATATGCCACAGTGCATCATTCCCTATGTTAAGGTAACAGATTAGCCTGAAGTTGGACGATGCATCAGAGTCACAGTCAATTTAATTGTCCTTTACAAAACATGAAGAGATTTGCTTCAAAATGAGATTTGATAAATTAGTGACACACACTGTCTCCACCTTACTGATATCTATATACATGAAGATAGATGACACAACATACAGGTAAAGTGACATATGATAGTCATCCACTATCCACTATCATTGTGTTCTACCATATCTGTTTAATGAGACAAGATGTTGAATAATGACTGTTAGTTTTTTTGTTGTTTTGATATTTTCTGATATATAGTGTTTTAGAAAAGAACTGACAGCGTTCTCACAAAATAAGGGCGCTGCAAATATACAGTAAAAGGCACCCAACAAACATTGAACTATGCGTGTCTATTTAATAAAAACAAATCAGTCAAGATCAGTCAATCAATTCAAGATGAAATCAGTTTACATTGGTGTGATGGCCAGTCTTGTCACTCCCCCGACATCTTGGACTTATCCTGGTGTCAGTTGGCCTGGTTCCTGCCTATTTGAAATCATAAAAGTTAGGTAGTTTTATTAATATGCTTTTTCAATTGAAAGAACATTAACTGGCAACAATTCAGATAATTAATAATGATTGATTTAAGTGGTTCAAGTTTCTCAAATGTAAGATTTACAGTATTGAAAATATTACAATACCAAATTTTACAAAATATATTACCCTCATTTTCAGGTTTTATGAGACTTGTCCTGTTGGGAAAGTTTTCAACTCCATTAGTCCAAGTATAAGAGACAGTAGTCCTTTTCCGCGTTTTCAATGCATTCTTCATTCTGTTCTTCATATATGGTATAAATCACTCCCCCTCTCCATTTCTCCAATAATGACATGAAGAGACTCTCTTTCACTCAGGAATTTGTTTCCTCCATGGCAGCAAATCATGAGAAACTCTCAAACTGGGCATCCTACTTCCTTTTAGGCCTGACTAACTTTGAAGGTCCACTTTTGACTTGATCTAGATTTAAACTTAACTGGATCGGGTATTAGTACTGACTTGGACTTGGCTAAGGTGGTGGTGTCTCCAGTCCCAGTAATGTTAGGAGGTGGTACAGCTGGCTTACCCCGTGGACTTCAACCCTGCAGTTCTAACTTTCTACTGAATCTTGTGGCCTGACCTAGATACACCTGAAATGTAACAGCCCGGGGCTCCTATTTTGTACCATTCTCTTCCCTAACCATATTTCAGGCTAATTCTCACAAGGGTAAGATATGTCCCTCCCAGGCACAAGACAGCAAAGTGGTGTAGACGGAGGGTACCCAGCAGAGTCGGCTGTCAGGTGCAACAAATTAATGGCAAATCCAACCCGGCGCTGCTGCCAGGCAGACCGGGGTGGCAGCTGTTCGACGAGAGACTCGCTCTCGCTGCTGCACACATTAATGTGGCATGGAAACTTGTTTCAGGCATCACTGAGACAATATTTACAAGCTCTGATTTCTCCAGAAAGGTGAAGCATGGACGGAGGGGGAGCAGAGACCAGCTGTCAGTGAAACCCGATGGATTTGAGTCAGCAAAGAGGCTCTGCTGTTAATGATTGCTCTCAGGGATGGCTTTCACACCACAGAAGGTGAAATAAATAGTTAGAACATGTCAAGACAAAAATATCGTCTCTAAAGAAAGTTTATGAAAATGTGAAAAATCCTGTTGAAAGAGTGAAAAACGATACTTGTTCATGCTTTTAGACTTTGATTAAAAAAAAAAAAATTTGTTGTTGTAACTGACTAAAATGCCTCACACTGTCAGGGTTTTCCCCCTACCCCTGCCAGTCCTCTGACTTTCATTCATCCAGCCACAGTTTACAGAGACAAACCACTGAAACAGTGAGCGTTGTCGTCATAAGTTCACTGAGTTTGAAATCGTAGCCAGGCGCCCGCCCCCTTCCTCTGTCTCTCAGCCACTGCCACTGAAATGTGTTTGTCTGATTGCTTCTGAAAGCCTGCACTGACCTGAAAACAACTTCCAAAATTATAAATAACCCCTCCCCTCCATCCCTCCTTTAATCCAGTGGATGCACGATGGGAAAGTAGCCCCCTCGTTCACACATCCAATCAAAGTCTTTTGAAAGATCAAAGGTGTCTCTGGACACTAATGCAAATCTCTAAAGATTAACACCGGATGAAACCACTGTGGAATTTTCAGCAACTCCGAGTTAAACCCTGAAATCTATTGAAGTCAATAGCAGCAACAGAGCCCGACTTGAAATCATAGGCCTATCCAGTGCTAAACTAAATAGCCCCTTTACTTAATGCTGCTTCATGTTTAAAAGGCATTTAGCTGCGCTTTCATTCTGCATTTTCATTCATTCCATGTCTGCACCTCCTCAAACATGTCCTCATTATCACCAGCTCAACATTATTCCCTTTTATATACCACTGTATTATGTATAACTTTGCTTTTGTCTCGGACTATTATAAAATGTCAGACGTCGCAAAAAACATATCACTTTATTGCTGCTTATTTCAATCCAATACTTTGCAATAAATAATAAAGAAGAAGAACCACTGAACATAATGAGGTGCACCTGATCAAAATTGATTTTCAAAAAGCAAGAAATGACCGGAAAACCAATTGTATTTTTTCTAAGGTTGCTGCTGCTATAATTTATTCTACTAAACACCATTTATACTGTGTAACACTTACATAGCTTTAATGAAACAACCAATAAACTGTGACCATCAAGATTTAAAGTCACGTTACTGAGACGTTGGCAGATCATCTATTGTAAAAGGCAAGTTGCATTCTGCTTACATACTTTACAAACTTAATGTAATAGTTTGACACTTTTGACATATATTTCCTTTCTTACCAAGTGTCAGATCATGTCTGTATGGGAAATTTGAATCTACAGCAAGCAGCCGCTTAGTTTAGCTTAACACAATTAACTGTATTTGTATGAATTGTAGTCACGCCATATTTGAGATTTTCTTATTCTTATGCGCCAAAAAATCAACAAAGGAGGTGCAACACATTCATTTGTGAGTTTTAGAGGTGCTGGTAGGCAGATTTTGTAACCGGGAACAATCTTTTCTTTTTCAAAGTAATGAATGTGGAGTTTGTCCTCATCTTTCATCTCTCATTATCACACCTCTGCTTTGTAAGTGTCATTTCTAATTTTGTGTTCTTTTCTTTTGTCCTCTACAGGTGTCTGAATCCATTCAAACCACAGCAGGATGTGACCTAGCTATATGTACAGACATAAAATGCTCAGCAAATGGATTTCATGATTGCGTGGTAGACTTCCAATAAATTATACCTCTAATGTAACCCTTGGTGTATTTCTTGCTGATTGATTTCTCTTCAGTATGCTTTCAAACAGCATTGAGCCACGTTTAAATGTGTCTGTGTGTGTCCACATGTGAAGCTCAGTAAATGCGTGCAGCAGTGATTCCCCTGCAGTGTCCTGACCGGTGCAATTTCCAAAGGGCCCAGGCGAGAGAGTTGTGCACTCATTCATCCGTTAAGTGAACACCCAATCGCCGGTCTGAACTGGTGCACCAGCTAAGTTACAAGTTGTGACAAGCTCAGATGGCTCCCTGACTCTCAGGCCACGGTATTTATTAAAGTCTATTCAGCTCTGTGTCTTGCAAAAATAAACAGAGTGCCAGGCTGCTGGAGAAAGTGCTGACAGAGAGCATACTTTATCCAGGTTGGAATAGAATGGGTCTGAGCCTTATAGCCTGAGCCCTAGGGTACCAAGCCTGCGGGGAAAGAGCAAAGCACTACTAACTCTGCAGATGGAGCCCTAGTGGTCCGACTATGCGAGCAGACCTTCTCCTTTCCAGTTGACTTCAGGTTCAGTCATTTGCAGAGTGAAATGGTTGTGCTAGAGAGAGAAAGAGTAAGAGGGAATTTGGGGGAAGGAGGGTGAAAGGGAGAAAGATTATAAGATAGAAAAAGAGAGCTGAAGAGCACTGTGCTCTCCTACCAAAGTGGGTAATGAGGAGAGGAGCTGCAGAGAGAGGAGAGTTACAGAGCAGTTCATTGACATGCTGAATGTCAAAGGTGAAGGAAAAATCTCTTGTTAAGCCGGTGGCTCGACCTTTTTAAGCTCAGTGGTGTAATGATGTGAACTCTTGCCTCGTTGCTGCTACTTGTGCTCTGCCACAACTCGAGTAAATCCAGGAGGGAATATTGAGTACCAGGTAGAGAGCTGAATCTCTTTACAAACAAACAGCGAGTCCCTTTAGGTTTAAAGTTCAAGTTGAAAGAGCTTTCGGACAGTAACACCAAACATTTATGAGATTAAACAAGGCAAAGTTTAGGCCTTATATAGGCCTTCATATTACAAACATTGTTAAATTGATTGTCATAGCATAAGGACATACATATCTTTTTTTCTTTACTTTTAAAGCTGCAATAATCAATATTTTTTAATCAACTGATCTATTTACTATATGTAAAAAGTGTGAAAAAGGTTGCTCTAGGTGACAAACCCCAAAAAATTTATGTGTTTCAGTTTACTGTTTTGTCATGGCTCTCATCAACCTACCGACTAAAAAGCCACTGTGCACTACCTACTCAGCACCAAACAGCAGACAAAGTTAGCAACTAGCTTGTGAACATATTGGAGTATTTAGTTGCTAAAGAGACAGATATTTCACTCAGGAGTTGGTGAGGGCCAACACAGTGCTTAAAATAGACTGAATATTGGACATTGGTCAGGTCACCAAAAATATAATTTTTATAATATAACCCATATATATAATATAATTCCAAATGAATGCTAGTGTTGCTCTGCGTGTGCTCAATGTGTAAATAAGCAAAGGTTTGCTTATATCCATATAGAATATCAGCTTCATAAGGCAATAATGCTAGTCTATGTTGTGTTTAGAACTTGTTCCACTGCCTCCTAGTGGCCATAAATACATTAATTCAACTTTAAAGTTAGTGAAAGGTCCTACTTTTGGTTAAGAATTAACCGAGACATGATCTTTCCATAACCAAATATTTTGGGTTGCCTTAACAGATAAAAACATGGATCATGCTTTAGTTACCAGGAACAACCATCGTTAAGAAAGCTAATTAAATATGTTTACAGTGTGCATTTTTTATGAATGTTAAGTGAATAGATAGTAGACATGTTCACTAACAAAAGTTTCCTTGTTATCTCAACACAATGAATCCAGGCAACATTACACTTCCTACAAAATGTTCCTTACATAATGTTTTGGAGAAAGTCCTTGTTGGTAAAAACACATTAATGTCAGTTGTCAAAAACGGAGGAAATCCACCTTATTGTGCCTCCCCTCCTCCGTCCATTAAGGATTTTCAGTATAGGTCAAACTATGCTTGCGGCTGCTGCTTGGAGCAAACATTTGTGCTGCATCTGCTTTGTTGTGTTCATTCTGGCATGTAGTACTTCACGTTTGGCATCCGGGGTGTTTGGGGCTGTGGTGAAAACCAAACTCATGTACGCATTTCTTCACTTGCTTTACTGGCTGGGTTCCCTCGTTTGGCAGATTTACCCAACAAACATCTGCCTCGCCCTCCAGCAAATGTGCTGCTTTGTCTGCAAAGCACCTTAAGATTCACTGTTGCTTTAAATCCAAAACTGCAATCTAAATTAGGAATTGGAGCTTGGTCACTGCTGCTGGTTTAATTTTGGAAATTATTAAATTGCCTTTGAGCATAAATGAAATCGCTGTTGAGCCATTGTGCATAACACAAGCATTTTACCAAAAAACATTGACTTGTGAATAAGTTATTTGATTGGCTGGCCGGTTAGGTTTGTGTATTTGGTGAGGATAATAGACTGCGAAGAATGATTTACATGAAGGAATAATCAGGGAATTTGGATCTTGCTCAGATTGTCAGTACAGTAGGTATCGAATAAACAATTTTCAAAGCTTTCTACATTTCAGCAAACTAAGAAGTGTCCAATTTAGCTCGAGTAAAATTTTAGATGAAACTGAGATGAGGATAGAAGCAGCAGTATAGGTCTTGTTGCAGAGTGCGTGGGTGGAAGGCCCTAAAGGAAAGAGGATTTACTCGAGGGAAACCAGAATCATCGAAATTCAATTTCAAGATCGGAGGGTGATGACCCCACTTTTAGGGAGAGCCTCAGGAGAAGGACTTAGAGATTGGCTGCCCACACCCAACTCCCACCAGCTCCCCTCCCAACTCACAAACACACTCACACATGTGCATGTACAGTACACATCATCCTGTGGTATCTAAGGAGGGTTAATCACTTCCTGAGACCTTGGGCTATGGTGCCGGCCTGGGCCACAGACCACATCTCTGTCTCTTCGTCTCAATCTATTCAGATTTGTCTTTGTCTGTCTATCTTTCTCCCTCTTTGTTTAACCCTCAGGCTTGGCTCCCGTTTCAGTGTTTAATACAATGACCAGTCTTTTACATTTATTGTTTTGGAGGAAAAACTAGAAACTTCGGCTAAAAGATAACAGCAGTGGCTGAATAAGGAAAGCACAGATAGTGAGTTAAATGACCCAGCCAGGCTCAATGCCCCACTGTATTCCTGTACTGTGCTGTCTCCTTTCTCACTCTCCCTTTCCTCCACTCCCCAGTGGACTCCTTCACTCAGGTTGTGAATACTGATGCAGGCTGTGTGGGCATGATGGGAAATGTCAATTGGAGAAACCTGGCAAACCTGCTTGTGCTGAGGCCATTCCTCTGCAGAACTCACTGTTTGCACTGCCCTCAAGAGGTTCAGCGCCACTCTGCAGAGGAACGTCCAGCCACAAGAGCAAAGGTTACAGTCAGACAGCAATTGAATGACTTCCATTTCAGAGGTGGCCGAGAGGACAAAAAAAGACTTAAACCTTGGATTAGATAGTTTAAAAGGGGATAGAACTCAAAAAAGCTTTTGGTTTCATGGATTTAAAGAAAATCAGCTTTGTCCATATTTGAAATCTCACTGTTACAGTAGTTAATGTGCAGTATTGGTTGTCTTGTTTGCTGTCTTCCTTTGGTTGCCTTACGTGCTTTTATGTGCCTGCTTTACATGTTTTTGTGCCAGTTATGTGCTTCTTGTATTTGCTTGTACTGTAACACTACAATATTTTGTAGTCCTAAAAATATTCAGTTCCATTAGTTGTTATTTGTCAAAATCAATGTTTTTACAGATTTTTATGAGTAAAGTTCATGCACTTTTTTAAAGCACTTTCAAGGTTCCTAAACCCAACATTTACAGACTCTCTATGCCTTATAACATCCAAACAGACAACATCCAATACGATAACAAGATGGTTTACATGAGTGATTGTGTCGATGATGAAACACCAGATTATGTTGATAATGTTTTTAGAATCAGAACACAAGGAGAAAGAAATGTGTACAATTTATAAATGTAATGGCTCAGAAGCAAGTAGAAACACATGGTACATAGAGTAAAAACATACATTGGATTAAATTTGATTTAAAATACATGCTAAATATGGCTTTGTAATTAGAAGGAAAGTATAAATTAGAGTGCAAAGTCATTCACTCCTTGTTGATAATGTTGAAGGCAGCTGAAATTAATGTTTTTTTTAGGATATTGTCTTGGCCAAGGTTATATCCTGCCAAGACTGCCCTGATGAAAAAAACACCTGCATCAGTCGTTTGTTTAGATTACTAAAAATGACTTATTGTATTTTTTATGTTTAACTGACAAAGACCTCTAGCAGCCCTGTGACTTACGACTCTTTGTCTCAAGAGCAAAGGTGGAACTTTCTTGACATTGTTATACAGCCACAATATTTCTTTGGAGGGAGGTGGAGGTTGGTGCGGATGTATGGTTTGACAAAGGGAGTGACTTCAACAAAAGATTTCAAACAGTCAACATTGGTTGTCGGTTTTGTGCCAAACTGAACTTTAACCGTATGGGTGGCAGATAAGAAATCCCAGGGTTGGTGGTTTGATCCCCGGCTCCTCCTGTCCACATGTCAAATTGGGCAAAACACTGCATTCATTGATTTCAGAGCAAATCAGGCAGCGATCATGGTAGCAATAAGCACTAGGTTGTGTGGTCATCACAGCCTCTCTTCCAGCTGCTCGGTAAACAGTGGAATGCTATAGTGCAGCACCTAATTTGGCTGTTATTTGACAATGTGTTTAAGAATGAGAACAATCTCTAAAGTGCTTTGGGAACCATTAAGGTTGAAATCTGAGATCCATTTACCATTTAGAAAGGCAGCAACTAACAACATATTTTGCAGTTGTAATTTGTGGCGTTAATACGTGCTTTAATGCTGTTTGTCTGCCTTATGTCTTGACTTTTCTCTTGACTTTTGTGTGTAAAACTTACACAATAACCTCAATGGGGACTATGTACTAAAACTTGCCATTTGGCTACTTGAATAACAGAATACATACAGAAATGAAAGAGGAACCTTTTAAATCATCGTGTTTGAAGTTAAACTTTCTTCAGGCATTTCCATGCGCACATCTTTATATTCACTGCTGTAAACAGTGAAAACAATGTCACAGTGCGACCACTTATTTAGGGTAATTGCAAGAGGAAGAGCATCAGTTACACTACCCCATATGTGCAGCTAAAGAAAGTACTTTGGCAAAACCACAAACAAATACAAAAGTCGAACGGATTTCATTGGGAAATTCCTAACATGAGCCTGTCACTGACCGTATAGACTTGGGAACGACTGATGCCTATTCATTCATAAATCTTGAAAGGAAAGCATGCACACATGCAACATATGGGAGTGTTTACTCTGAACCAGGTCCACATGGTAGCATTATTATCCACGGCAGCATGACATGCTCAGAGCTGGGAGAGGCAGTAGGCTTCAGGTCTCTGTGCTCAACAGAAATTATTTTTTTAGACACTGGTATCTGATGGAGGGCGAACAACCCAAGACCACTGCTATCTCAAGAGCCCCTCCGCATATGGAGGCAATTATATCAAATGGTGTTCTCCAGCAGTTCCCCCAGTCGAAAAGAAATCACTAAAACTCTTATCCCAGTCTCCCTTCCGTTCCTGTGCTATTAGCCCAGGCATGCAGCAGTACACCGTCCTCATGTCTGCAGAGCCTCGTCTTAATCATTATTTCTTTCTCTGCAGCGTTGCCCAGCTGATGATTAAAGGCTCTCAAGGTCTGATTTCAAATTTCAAGACAAAAATTGCCCGTGTGGTGCAGTATGTCTGCCGGGCTTTGACTTTCAAATACCTTTGTCTACCACTGCCAAATGAATTATCATGCCCCTTCAATTTAAAAGTGTATAATTAATATGAAGCTTTGACAAGTTACCTGTTCTTTTTCAATAGCTTAATTTCATTTTCATTCGAATGATAAACCTCGAGTTTCAGTGTTTATTTTTTGCAACATCTGTGCTGCTGTTTATTGCTGTGGTGTCTTGCTTTGATTTTTATCAATATCACATGTCAGTTAAACAGTATGAGAGGTATACCTGTGTGATGTCTTTTTCTTTGATACGTTGTTGATAAAGTCTAAAGTTCTGTATGTGGCATGCTTTTCTTTCTCTGTTGGGCCATGGTGGCTGTAGCTGCTCATATTAACTATCACTTCTTATTCTACTCTTTACACACAGGGAATGTGATGAATAAACAACACAAAAATGTAATATATTCACTTGCGTATATCACATCAAAACTATTCATACCGGCAGCAATAGATAGATAGGTTGATAGATAGACAGACAGACACACACACAGATTAATAGATAGATAGACAGACACACACACACACACACACACACACACACATAGATGGATAGATAGATATAGATAGATATATAGACAGATAGACAGATAGACAGACAGACACAGATAGATAGATTTGATTCAAACGTTATGAGATATAACAACCTTTAACATACTATCCTCAACCTATGTTGCACTACTCTACGTTTTTTAAGCTACCTGGTCTTACACCAGCAAAAAAATGGTTCCTCATATCCTGAAAAGGATGGGAGGCTTAAATAAAGTGTTATTTCTTCTATTTCAGTTTTATTTCCTACTTGTCCCCCACCCTCCAGTTGTACTTACTTATGCAGTTATGTTACGTGTCAAGATTTAATCAATACAAAAAAGAAGATAGGTGGAAATATCTGAATTGCTCATTTTAAAGAGGCTGTGTTCTGATTTAGAAGCCATCACCATCAGAAGAAAAATGCTGAATGAAAAGAGATTGGAAATAAAATGAAGTCATGACTTTATCCTTGCTGCAGCATGACCTTGTGACTTCCTTTAAAAGTAATAGAGGGAGAACATAATACATCTGATTGGAATTATAGAGGCACAGGAGTCAAATTCAGTCACCCAGCAGTCTGCCCCCACTTTCATCATGTTGCCCATACAGCAAAGTAGAAGAAGAAGAAGAAGAAGAAGAAGAAGAAGAAGAAGAAGAAGAAGAAGAAGAAGAA